>JAAWWB010000132.1:0-24973 GCA_018804465.1 Populus tomentosa
GGAAGGCAAGAGACAAATAATCGAGGCAAATCTAGCTCTCAGACGAGCTAGAGCACGAGTAGAGGCTATCAATGTGATTTCGTAACTATAACCAGTTGGCGGTGCGCCCGAATAATCAAAAGAAAAACTTCTATATAAACATAAGTTCTGTTTATACAACTTATTTTTTTATTCTGCAAATTGAATAGAATCATAAATGGAATCAGATTCTATCTAATACAACTACAATGAAAAATTTTCAAATTAAAAAATGAAATAGAGAAAGACAAATAGAATGGAATGGAAAAGATCAAAAATCAATAAAATTAAGGCGGATAGAAAAACTTATTAGATACCATGGATTCGGATATCTAATAAGTTATACCTACTATTGGATTTGAACCAATGACTCCCGCCGTGTGAAAGCAATACTCTAACCACTTAGTTAAGTAGGTAATTTAGAATCAAAAAGAGAAAGAAATGGAACCCTTCACATCGATGGATTATAAATGTAATATTATTTATAAGCAATACCGATCAAAGAGATAAAAGTTGGATCATGTAATATTCATCTTGACAAGAAATTATTGACATGATAAAATATATATCACAAGCAAAAGGGCTATAGCTCAGTTAGGTAGAGCACCTCGTTTACACGCGCGCCAATGCTTTTTCAGAGGAGTCCATCATGCAATCAACAGAATTGATCTTATTGAGAAATCGATGTCTTACTCCATGGATTCGAGGGAACAAGAGAACAATAGCCTGACAAAAGATTTGGTCCAATTTAGGTGCCATTTTAGGCAACCAATAGAACCCATCATTGGTTTGATCATTGATAAGGTGAATACCCAGGCCCTTCAATGCTAGGCATAATGAGGATAAGGACCTCAAAATAACCTCTTTTCGTCCTATGAACTTTAAGGTGTATGAAGTATCATATTTGACTCTTGGGGCGGATTGATAGAGACTCCATTTAACTTAGGTTGATCTAGGCCGGAGGCAGACCTACGTCAGGGTAACCCTTCTTTGAAACACTTTGGTATTGCTCCCGGATCAGAATTCAAATAATGAATCCGAGCACATGGAGCCATCTCGTTATCTTCCTGTCAAGAAAAAATATGGTAGACTAGCCGATCTTTTTATCAGTTAATGAAAGAGCCCAATGCAAAAAAAAACGCATGTTGGGTCTTTGAAACAGTTCGAATCATTTCGATAATAATAAGTTTGATCTGTTTTACCGAGAAGGTCTACGGTTCGAGTCCGTATAGCCCTAAAAAAATGAAATAAAATTCAAATACAAAAACAAAAATTGTATAGTTTTTATTTTTTCATTATTGTATTGTTTGTTGTTTGTAACTAGCCGCTTGCAATTGCTTGGTTTATCGGAAAAAAAAAAAAAAAGCATTTTCATAAGCTTGCTCGCAGGAATCATTCAGGATAGAGTATAAAGCTGAAAAAAAAAAGAAGAAGGTGCACGAAGAGTTAGTGATAAACAAACCCAATAGACCCAATCGCCATTTTTATTTATTTATTTATTTTTATCTTGTCTTGGCTAAACAAACCCAATTTTCTTCATTACTCTTTCTAAGTCAATTACATATGAATTTTTCCCCTTTCCTATCCACAATCAAAAAGAGTTAGTGATACTTCTTTTCTTTGTCTTTGGGATACCTGCCGAAGCCTAATGAATTTTTGGAGTCAAAATCATGACACGAACTCATTTAAAAACAAATTCCTACCTAACTCAACAAAAATCAAATCTACTAGTAAGTTACACGGATTTAAAAATGACTTACTTTATTTATGGACAAGCTGGAGTTTGAAAAATGAGGATCTTTATTAACTTTCATTATTAACATTGTAAAATGGGCTCTTCTTTTTTCTTTTATTGCTATACCTTACCTGGTATAGCAATAAAAGAAAAAAATAAAGGAGTCTTTTCTTGCCCTAACATTCAATTACTAAATTAAATTAATTAAATTAATATATTTATATTAATTTCTAAATGAACATAGAAGTATAATTCGAAATTAATATAGAATAGAATTCTGTAGAATAGAAGTATAATAGAATAGAACTATAATTTAGTTAATAGTTAATATAAGATCCTATTCTATTAATGTTTAATATTATTTATTATATTATATTTATTATTAAATATTAAATTTAGAATTATATATATATATATATATATATATATATATATATTCCATATTATATAGGTAGAGGTACTCTATTACATATAGAATATAGGTATAGTATTTTCTATTTTTATATAGATTAGTATTTTATTAAAAATTCTATAATTCTATTTTAAACTATTTTTTTTTTTTATAAAAAATAAAAATTAATGTTTTTTTATCAACATCAAGTTCTTATCTTTTCTTAATCTCTTAAAAAGAAGAAAATTTTTGTTGGAAATTCTGTATGATAAAAAAAATTGTGAAAAGACTTTTGTTTTGCTTTTGTTTATATTTTTTTATACTGAATTAGGGGAATTACTTGTACCACATTTCTGTATTTAG
This sequence comes from Populus tomentosa, assembly GCA_018804465.1. Taxonomy (NCBI): domain Eukaryota; kingdom Viridiplantae; phylum Streptophyta; class Magnoliopsida; order Malpighiales; family Salicaceae; genus Populus; species Populus tomentosa. The sequence continues at coordinate 2,508 of JAAWWB010000132.1, forward strand.
TATGTATATTGGTAAGAAGACTATTTGACTTTATCCCCTCTTTACCAATCTAAATTGAAGTGGTGTGATTAAGTCACTTTTAATAGATTTAGCTGTGATACAATGTATCCATAACTTTTTTCTATTTTAATAGAATCAAATTCGACTAAATACTGATACTAAGTATAAGATAACTAAGTAGAAAAGAAAAGGGTAAATGAGGGAAACAAAATATTATAGGGGATATTCTTCTATTTGTCTTTTTATTCTTTGACACAAGCAAAGGGGGGGTGGAAAATTCCTTTGCTTGTGTCTAAATAATAATGATTCTTAAAACCATTCATCAAAGATTCCTATTCTACAAAGAAAGGAAATTTTTTTGAACAAATAGAACTTCATATCAGATCGACAGAAAAAAAAAAAATAGAAATAATATATATATATATATGTGTGTGTGTGTAAGATCTAGGAAAAGAAAATTTAGCAATTCCTTCTTTCTTCTAACAGTATTGATAGATAAGATACTATCGAGGAAAAAATATTCTGAATCAATCAATAAAGTTACTTTTTTACAAGCTAAATTTTCCTTTTTTTTAGTACTTTTCAAAATCATATCTATACGATCTGCGTTGTAATAGCTTGTGAATAATCAATTACTTGATGAGTCACATAGCACCATAACAATCACAACAAAGATCATAGGTGCTATGTGACTCATCAAGACAGAAACATTGAAAGCAGCTGAAGTATACGTCTGCCAAGAACGTATCTCAACACTTGCAAAATAGAGCTCTACAGCTGAAGTATAGTCTTATTATAAAACAATGCCTATAGTATTTCTTGGTGAAATTTGTGTATGGTTCAATTATCATATAAAAAATTATAGTTGTTTTTATAATACATGTTTTGTTCAACTAGCCCAGAGGCCATTGTACTGAGACCTCTTATTGAACTTATATTTATTCATCCAAACTATAAATATATCATGATTATTCAATATCATGAAAAGATATCATGAAAAGACGCTTGTCGTTTTGTTACCTATTACCAATCAATCTCACTGGAAATGGAGATTTGAGGTTGTGGTCCCCTGATGAGGAAAGGAACAGGTCTGACATTTTCTTTTAATTTATATAAACCTGCTTTAGACGTTAAAGAACGTAGCAGTGTTGGTTGGATTCTCGTCTATTGGTAACTATATATTATGTCTGATGTTAATTTTATGAACAATTGAGCCAAATTTTATCTTTTGTTTTTAACTACTTTTTAAGTAGTGTATGGTTCCGGTATCCATTTCCATGCTTGGATTTTACTAGATAAGCTTCATTTACTACAAAAACAGCTTAAGATTAAAGTAAGAAATTCACAATGCCCTCCAAAAGCACACATGAGAATATGGAGATCGAATGCATGAGAATACAATTGCAACACAAAAAATACAACTCCATAGAAGTAACTTGAGCTTATTCTCTACTGGACGTGAGCTTTTCTTGAAGAGTTTCCAGTCATTTCCTCTTACCTCATCAGCAATTACTGTACGATTGGAGGCATTTGACTTATGATAAAATGCATCGCTGTTTATTTCACAAAACGCTACAGTAAAATTTTGATGCAAGATCGGCAACACCAAGAGTTATGCCTGCAAGACCAACAGTTATCTCTGGAACTAGCAGTCCCTTTTGATGGGTTTTAAGCGTCTTTCTTCGCTTCTGAAATTAAAGATAACAGAGCATGATGATTAGATACTAATGTCCTGTTATGGGTAAATTACGTGAAACTAATTGGTAACATCCAAGCTATAAAACAATTTTCGATTCTGATATATTCTCATTATCACTATGCTATGGAATAAAAGCCACACAGCTATTAGGACAACAAGACATTAAATTTATTATCACTATACTTGAAAATAGTCAAAAAAACATCTCAAAAAATAAAATGACAATATATAACATTAGTGGCTGAAATTGCAAAAACAAAATTGATTATCAAAATGAAAGAAAAAAAAAGTGATGCTCCATAAGCAATGAGGTATCAGTGAATTTAGGCAAATGTATAGTATAAATAGTAAAGAAATAATTATACTGTTTTAGTTTCTAAAATTAATTACCTCTATGGGGACCTCTTGTATCACGCTCCTGCTTTGACGTAGTAAAGTATAGTTATCGCAGAAGATGGCATCACCGTGGTGTGTGTAATTTTTACCACCATAACAAGCACAACAAATTTCATAGGTGCTACCTGAAACATTGAAGAAACATTTAGAGCAACTGAAGTATGCTCCTGCCAAGAACGTCTTACAAGACTGGCAAATTATAGCCCTTCCACTCTGCATGATGTAGTACAAGACGATTGCTTCCTCAAAATCCAAGCTTCCATTGCCGTCCTTGTCCAGCGCTCTAAAGATGCTCTGATGAGTGAAGTTTGTGGCTTTTTTTCTCGTGAGATACTCCACGTATTCATCTCGGTTAATTTTCCCGTCTCCGTTCTTATCCATGGCCTTGAAAGTTTTCCTGGCCAGTTTCTTGTCATTTTCGGGCAGATGTTCATAATAAGCTACAACAGCCCGGCGAATCTCCTCCATATCTATTTATGCGTGTAATACTTAAGAGCAAGAAAATTTAAGAGGATAGTGGAAGAGGTAGCTTGGATCTACAACTTCAAAACTCCAAAGGGACTTTGGTCTACATCTGATCACAAAGCTTTCATGTTCGATAGTGATTTATAGTACTGGCAAGTGACCACACAATAAAGAAATATTAAAGAATTGAAATGAATTTGGGTGTGGATTATCATTGTGTTCCAAACTCATTTAAAACTTTGCTGTTGTACATGATACCCGACTATCTTCAATAATTTAACTATCTCACACAAAACATGATACCCGACTCCCATATCATTATTTATTTCTCCTCAACCCTTCTCTATCAACAACCAAAAAAAAAAAAAAACAGTAGCTTGATGTTGACTCCACAATTATTAATGAGACAGTGTATTACAAATTTCTTCTGTTCGATAGTGATTTATATTACTGATAAGTGACCACACAATGAAGAAATATTAAAGAATTAAAGTGAATTTGGGTGTGGATTATCATTGTGTTCCAAAGTTATTTAAAACTTTGCTATTGTACAACACATGAACCCGACTCCCGTATCATAATCTTGAAAGTCATACAAATATAAAATCAGTTATTTTTAAATTATTATTTTTTTAAATTATTATTTTTTGTTATTGTTAATACCAACATAATAAAATAATCTAAAAAAATACTAAAAAATTCAAAATTTACCCAGCACCATACAAAGTTTCAATCGGCACCGAAGTAGAATCACATCCACTTCATTTTTATTCTCTTATTACCAAGTTAACTCTAACCATTACAATCTTATGTCTCCCTTTCCTCGTACTAGCCACCAGCCATACACCCGAGGGCAGAGGCATGTTAAAGGTTTGAGTTGGCTATAGTTTAGGTCAAGATTTTATCAATATTTTTTTTACTAGTTTTATGTAAAAAGAATTTATAATTCTCTATTAAGTTATCAAAAAATTCTAAAAATTTATGTGGAGAATTCTAATAAGATACTTTAGCTTAAGTTAAAATTTCAGAATTTTTTTAGAAATTCAGAAATTTGATGAAAAATCATAATTTAACCAGTTTTACATTATTGGACGTAATTTCAATCCGACCATCAGATTGAGCTGAAATTTTATAAGGAATCTTATAATATATTGAATAAAATCTGGTTAAAATATTAAGATGAATAGAGCTTTGTAGTGCTAAGAAAAAAAAAACCGTCAAATAAAAGCAAAACAACTTATTAAAGGTGAAATGGTTATTTGCCATTAAAAAATAAAACAAATCAGCTCTTTCTTTCTTTTATATGTTGCTGACTGGGCAGAAGCAGAATAGAAAAAGAAAGAAAAGAAAAGGCGAGAGAGAAATAGAGAAAAGTAAGGGAAAACATAAAAAAATCCAAGGAAAAAAATTTTAAAAATAAAAAAATAACCTTGTAAACTTATAAAGTCCAACTTATAAAATACTAATTTAAGAAAGAATCAAGTGAAGAAAGGAGGAATTGAGAGAAGGAAACAATTTAATTACTTTGTTTTCTAGTTGACATGAGATTGTTATTTTATCTCGATTAAGGAGTTGTTACAATATCGATTCAGATTTAATTATAGATGAACTATATTCTACAAAACATCGAAGGATGTAATTTTAATAGTGAGTTTATTTTTACTTTCACTTCAATTTTATATACTTTCAAATTTATTTTTTAATATTTTGGGTAGTGTATTTAAATTTAAACTTTACTATTAACTTTAAAACTTTACTGTTAACTGTATTTAAATTTTCAAAGATCTTGGGAACGAGTTCGACTATTAACGCGTTATTTTTAAAAATCACTGATTTTCCTCACTCAAGACGATGTTGATAAGAAAAATCCAAGAAAATAAGAAATAAATCAAAATTTACAAAAAAAAAAGTTGAGGGACCAATTTTGAGGCCCAAGCAACATTTTGGCTATAAATAGTAGCCTTGAACACACACAAAAGGGGGGGACTTTTTTTTTTTTAAAAAAAAATAAGAAAATAACCTAAACCTAAACCCACTCAACACTTGTGTTTTCTCCTGAGGCGCCGCCCCCCCCCCCCCCCGGTCATCTCTCTTACTCACTATCTCCTTCTCCCCTTCACTACCGCCACACCCACACCAGAACCCCATAGCCGCTAGCCATTCCTCAATCTCCTGGCCAACCCAACTTCTTCATAACTGAGACCAACCCCATAGAGGCTCTAGTCTTCCTTCCCGCTCACAGCCTCCCATGTCACAAAACTAGCAACCTCTCCCCTTCATCTAACCCGAGCAGACCCAGCTTCTCCTCCACCGCAGCTTCAACAGCCCTAGCTCATCTACACGCCAGACAGAAACTAGAGTTGTTCCATTTCCCTCTCCCCTCTCGCCGATCGCCTCCCTATCTTCCCCGATCTCTTCATCTCCATCAACACTGAAGCTCCCTCTAGCAGCGGCCAACACACGGTAGCCCCCATAAAGCCAACAACCGTTCCCACCGCCACACCAGCACCCACCAATCTGTCCATTCCTCCGCCTCAACACCGCTAGCAACCCCTCCGATCTCCACCGCAGCTTCAGTAGTCACGGACAAAAACTGCCAGATCTAGTACCGGAGGAAGATGAGAAAACCAAAATGAGACAAATCTGAAAGAGAAAGAACCCGATCCAAGGAGAAAAAAATTAAAATTAAAATCAACTGTTTGTGCTTTTTTTCTCTTGTTGCAGGTAACAGACCCTCACCGCTAGCAGGAAAGTGAAGAGGGGAGGAAGCTATTTCAGAGCTCCCCTGCTGTCTAGATTTTTACGGCGGCACATGAACCCACGCGCCGCCACTGTTCATACCGGTCCAGAAGGTTCCTAGCATTGTTATGGATTTTTGGGGGTCTGTTTTGTAATTTTTTAAAAGTGTTTAATGTAATTTTTGTTTAGTTGTATTTGAATTTATATAATTTGTAGTGTGTTTTTTTTTAAAAAAAAAAAAGAAGAGAAAAAAATATATAGTAAAAATGTATGTGTGTATTTGTATTTGTTTTATGATTTTTTTTTATGATAAAATTGCAAAGATTAAAGAAGAATTTAATATTTTGATTTGATCACGGTTAAGAATTATGAACTTACACGTAAGTCGTATTTTTAATATCCAATGAAAAGACAAAATTTTTAAAACTTCTTTAACACATCAAAGCCACAAAGCAACTTATCTTAGGTAGGGTGCCTTAGGGATGCTAATACCTTCCCTAACCACAAGCAGTCCCTTACCCGTGAATCTCTGATAAGACCAATACACCCGGGTTTCCAAGTAGCTCTCAATTAAATAATAGGTGGCGACTCCAACGAATCAAAGCAAGCAAACGATAACAAAAAAAAATCGCCAAGCCGACACCGCGTAGGTGACATGCGACTGAATGACGACTCCACTAAGGAAGGTACTGTTTCTGACAATATTGGACTGAGCTTTGTGTATTTGATGTGTTTAAGTTTTTGCAATGTTATCTCTTTTTAATTTTTTTGTTTCCATGCATTTTATAGAATTGTTTCATGCATCACTTGTTTTAATTTTAAAAGCACACACAAGCTTCTAGGTTAGGTGGGGAACTAGCGATCTACCCTAAGACTATTGGTCAGGGTTTAGACGCGTAAAACACCCAACTCATATCTGAGTGCCTGCTTGGTAATGGTGGGTATATGTGCCTTAACCATTTCTTGCAATGCCCCTATACTGTCTTTACAAAGATCGTTAATGAGCAGATATGAGACCCTTTTGAGACCAGGTAGAAAACCTACCCATGTTCACATAATGAATAGAACTTGTCCTTAGGTTGTATGTGCTATCATTATTTGTGTAAGGGCAAACCCTTCTTGAAGCATCTTGAACTCAAGACTTGTGGGTGACATAATGACCGTTACTTAGCAAATTTTCATTGTAGAGTTTGGGCAAGAATCACGATTCTTGTTTCATTATACAAGAGTTATGATCATATGTCACCCCTCGAAAGGCGAGTTCATCATATAGATTACATGTTCATACATTTGTCATGCATGCACCAGAATGAAAAGTAGGTCCCCTACAAGTCTACAACACTCGACTTTGAGAGAAAAACACAGAAGATGAAGATTGTGCTCATCGTAATGTCTATTTTCAAGAAAAGTTAGAGTCTCTAAAGAAAAGCTTGACTCGCTTCAAGCTTACTCGAGCAAATACTAAGAAATAACTCTGGCGAAGTTCCTTCCAACCAATCTATCATCTTTGTTCAAAACCCAACAACGACTCTGCTCGAAAAAATTAAGGGCAAACATGGTCAAGAGCCTCAACACAATCCTGTATTTCTGCAAAAGCTTTTGTGGGAAGGCTGACCGAAGGGGAATTACACCACCGTTGCAGAATGGAGTCTGTTCTTGTTATGTAAAAAAAAAAAAAAAACACCTTAGTTTGATCATGCCTACAAAACTTCTTGATTTTTGTTTTAACCTGTTCTAGTTTTTTGTTGGTAATTTGGCTCAAAATTCCACTAGATTTTCCTTGTCAAATGAGCCTTTATTGTTAATAAGATCATGTGCTTATAACATGCCTTCATTTTTGTTGTTGTTTCATGCAAATAACACATTGAACATAACCTTTAAGCATGAAACCATTATGCCAATAATCTTTGGGTATGTTTCCCGCTTTCTTCCAAAACTATGCATGATCGCACATGTTCACAAGGATTTTTAGGAATTCAAAGTTTAGTACGAAAATAGAAATCAGGTTGATGTTCGTCCAAAACAAACGAGTTCTGGAAATTCAGATGATTCCTTAGAAAGGTAACCATACACCTAGAAAACCAAAAAAAAAAAGAAAAAAAACACAAAAAACACCATGAAGTGACTCCAAAAGCTGAGTTTTATTTAAATGAATAATGAGAAATCACGTTGCATATCGCATGAAAGCAAAACTTACCGATCCTAAGTGCATGAGTTTGAAATGAGGAAAGACCATTTTTGATAATTCGTTCACAAGGCTAAAATATATCATTTACAATCCCCTTTTGAGCCTAATGCTTTTCATGAGATAAATAACCTTGGCTAGGATCACACCCCACACTGGGGGAAAGTGCAATGACATAGAAAAAACCTTAATGATTGAAAGTGCCAAGCAACACTAGGGGGGCATAAAAGAAAATTCTCAATCATCAAAGGTGCCCGAACAAAGCTAGGGGGTATGAAGAAAAATCCAAAGGATCCAAAAAATTTGGGCAAAAAAAAAGTATATATATATATGATGATGCTCAACACTATATGAAGAAAACAAAAACAAATAGAAAGAGCCCAAGGCCAACATTAGGGGGCACGACAGATAATTTTGGAAAGACATTCAAATGAAAAAAGGTCAAGAAATAAGCACAAGTGATTCTTAGTCTTGAAATCCCTTAAACACCTTTTAAGCTTGTAAATATCCTTTTTCTTCATAACCAATGGCCCAAGCCTACATTACGTGCCTAATCAAGCCCTTTCTGATCAAAGGCAAGCAATCTGGATCGGTAGGCAATGCTTTCTCATGCAAACCAAATCATTATTCATGCAAATAAGATGAAAGCTTTCAAGACTGGTTCTCTATAACCCTCAAATTAAATCTTAAACAATTTTTGACCAACCAAGCGTCACTTCACATTATTCACCAAAAACAAAACAGAAAAGTTTTCATCACTTCTGAAAACCTCTCAATAGGAATCACTTGAATTTCTTCAGAGCGAGTTCATTTTGAATCGATGTCAAAATGATTTCTGTGTCTGGGATTGCTTTGAAATTCTAAAAATTTCTGCATGAAAACAACTCCTTGTCAAACCTTCCTTCGCAAAGCCTCATCCCCAAACCTGATTTGAATACTTGGGGGCATGATCAAGCTAGGGGCAATAAAAAAAATGCATGATAGGGCTGGCTCCAGGATTCCCTTCCTAAGAAAAATGTCGGGCAAAATTGACAACCCTTAAGATCAAGGGTGGAGGACAAAGAAGAATGATGACATCAAGTCCTTTCTAGAGGTCAAGGAAGAATGATGACATCAAGTCCTTTCTAGAGGTCAAGATCACAGGATATAACTCGATTAAGCAAGAGGGACAAAACCATCGATGTTTACTATCAACACTCCAACTTTTGAGAAAAGAAAGACACCATGAAGAAATGGGACCTATATTTCTCAGGTATGTGTACATGCATATTGATCATAATGCATTGTTTTCAACATTGTCAGATCGGTGTTTCATCATCACCTTTTAGGTAGTGTGTTTTCTAACCCTACCTCATTTCGAGTGCGTCTTTGAGCCCTCACTTCTCAGGTAGTGCGTTTTCTAACCCTACCTCCTTTTGTGTGCGCCTTTGAGCCACCACTTCTCAAGTAGTGCGTTTTCTAACCCTACCTTATTTTGAGTGTGCCTTTGAGCCCTCACTTCTCAGGTAGTGCATTTTCTAACCATACCTCCTTTCGAGTGTGCCTTTGAGCCATGACCAACATTTTTCTAGGTAGGTCACCCATTACAATGTGACCACTCTTTCCTTTTTCCTTGGGTAAGTCACCCATTACAATGAGACCAACATTTTTTTTTCTGGGTAGGTCACCCATTACAACGTGACCACTTCATGTTTTTTTTTATTTAGGTAGGTCACCCATTACAATGAGACCATTCTTACACTTGGGTAGGTCACCAATTACAATGAGATCACTCTTTCCTTTTTCCTTGGGTGGGTCACCCATTACAACGCGACCAATTCTTTATGTTTTTTTTTTATTTGGGTAGGTCACCCATTATAATGAGGTCATTCTTCCACTTGGGTAGGTCTCCCATTACAAAGAGACCACTCTTTTCTTTTTCTTTAGGTAGGTCACCTATTACAATGATACCAATATTTTTCTGGGTAGGTTACCCATTACAACGCGACCAATTCTCCATGTTTTTTTTATATAGGTAGGTCACCCATTACAATGAGGCCATTCTTCCACCTGGTAGGTTACCTATTATAATGAGACCTTTCTTTTCTTTTTCTTTGGGTAGGTCACCCATTACAATGAGACCACTCTTTCCTTTTTCTTTGGGTAGGTCACTAACACGACTAAAAGATTGATGTCTTCTCCCAAGTGCAGGAGTGTTGAAGTAATAAATAACCCAGCAAGACCAGGGTCGAACCACAAGGAGGTTAACTATATAAATTATAGATAACAACAACAACATAATAATAATAATAATAATAACAATAACAGTAATAATAGTAGCAGTAGTAATAGTAATGATATTAATAATAGTAATAGTAATAATAAAGAGGACTTTGAGATGTAAGATTAAAGTGAGGATTAAACAATAATACAAACAAATGTCAAGGTTAGAGGATCTACTAATGGTATTTCAAACAAGTATAGTATAAACTCTTATTACTCAACCGGAAACCACACACAAAGGAGGTTCCAATCAGATTATAATTGTTAACTTGATTACATTAATTATCTTATTCAAGTAATGTCAATATTTGTAAATATTATCAGGTATTCATGGTGATAATTTATGTTAACAACAAATCAAGTTCCTTTCATAGCACAGGTGTAGGTTATATCATACGGTTGGGCTATGAAAGTGCCAAGCGTTTGTTATACCAAGGGTTGTTCAACACAAATCTAGATTAACCATTTAACAAGCAATGTATTAGGAGTGAGCAAGATAATAAATATAAAACATGTTAGTATCAAGCATTAAAGTCCATGTTGAGTTTATACTATACTTATTCTTACACCATTAGCGTAACCTTTTCACCTTGACATAATAGATTTAGCTAAACATAATGAAAGAAAGAAACATAAATAAACTAGAAAAGAGCATAATTATATAAATAAAGGAAAGGAAATGAAAAGCGTAAACAAGAGATTAATATAACATCAAATAAAACTTAAACATTACAAAATACAAAGAAAGAGAGCAAGAGCATGATCTTGATCTGAACACCAAGATGCATAAATGCATGGCAAATGCCTCCTTTTATAGGCCAAAATTTGAAACTATTGATTTGACGACTAATTGTTGAGTGGGTGGCCAACTCTTGACTTTGTGAAAATCCTTATCTTCTTGTATGAATAAAATGTCATTGCTAACATAAAAAATAGAACCACCTATACTAATGAAAGTTCTAGGAAATTGTCTTATCTTTCCAGGGAAAAAAAATTGAGGTCATTTGGACTTTTAAAACTCAAGATATGGGCTAAACACTGAACATTGTCTAGGCTGCAGGATAGATTCGGACTTCTCTGTTGTTGCTATAATTTGAACTTGAAAATGGCCTCTCTAAATCTTGGACTCCACATGAAAGTTGTAGGCCTATATCTTACCGAATTTGTCCAGAAAATTGAGGTCATTTGGACATCTAGAACTCAATATATGACCCAATTACCGAATAGTGTTCCAGTTTGGACTACACCAACATCTCTTTTCTAAGTTTGGCCCTCTCTTTATCCTTTCAATTTCAATGCTTGAACTCATCAATCAATCCTTTCATTTATGTGATAGGCCTGCATTTAAGATGAACATTTACCATAAATTAAAGGTATCCTATATTATTAGGTATGTTATTATAAAACATGCTTTAGTTAAGGAGTTATTGATACTTCAAGTGCAAAATGATGATATAAAACCTTGATAAAAATGCACTTTTAAGTACTAATCACACCCCCAACCAGCTTATTACTAGTCCCTAGTAATCAAAGCGTTAAAATAGAAAAAAAATTTGTAAATTCCACAAAGCAAGGTATTCATCATTTAGCTTCCATTAATCTATCCAGATAAACAAACTCTCATTAAATTTATATTTCTGCTTTATATTTCTTAAACAAGATATTAATAAACCTTCTTTTTATGTGCTCAATGAAAACATAGATGATGGGGCTTTTGTTGGAAGAAAACAATATTATGTTCTAATATTTAAGGTTAACTTCCTTGGGTTGAGATTATTATTGTATATATATATATATTCTTTCTTTCTTTCTTTCTTTTTTTTATTATTTATTTATATACACATACAACTTAAAACACAATGCATCTTTAACCCAGGTAACGAGTTTTCGGCTAATGACTCCCAGACCAGTTGGTCTTAGGGCATTAGGTGTTGAGACACCCTTACGAGCTTAGTAATTCAGGTTACAGATACTGATACATAGATAGTGCAATGTTTGATTCCCTTAAGCTTTTCTCCTTAACCCATGTAACAAGCTTTGGGTCAATAGCTCCCAAGTCAGTTGACTTTAGGGTATTAGGTGTTAAAACACCCCTTCGGGCTTAATTGCTTAGGTTAGGGAGGCTATGAAACCAAACTTATCTATGTTTTTATTATCATCAATATTATCAAAAAATTGTTTTTTGCAAATTATATACTATCCCTTTCCCTTAGTTGTTACCTTTAACAAAAGAACATAAATAATGTAATAATCCAATGTGCAACCCACAATCATATGTTAAAGTGTGTATGTGAAAATGAAGGTTTAAGAATACTTGTTAAATGAGTATATGAGCAAGATCAAGTGATAACAATGTGAGAGTTTGTAAACCTGAATATTTCAAGAAGTATTTTGATAGACCTTGGTGATGATATTTACTAAGATGCGTCTCAAGAGTCAATAAAAATTTCCTCCTTACTCTGTCATCCTAATAACAATTTTGTCAAATAGTTTTAATATTAGCAAAAACAGTTAGTAAGTTAGTTTTTTTTATGTCAGCTACTACCCTCTCCCCCCAACCAAAACAAGACATTGTCCTAAATGTCTAGAGTATAGAAGACATCACCTGAAATAGCGAGCAATGATAAACCTGAAACACACTTAAACAAATATAAGAAGTAACAAAACAAAATAATATGCTATTAATAAAACCAAAAGACACAAGGTTTCACAAATGAAGGCTCAAATCTAATCTAAGCTTTTTACGGCTTTCCTTAGTTGACCAATTTAGGCGACTCATGCAGGGATCAATGACAGGGATGAAAGATTGTAGTTGGTCAATCAATTGTTCAGCAGTAGCAGCAGAGATTATGATTTGTCGTGTCGAAGATGTTAGAAATTCCTGTTCCACAGCTTGATCAAGAAAAGACAACAATTTATCATAGAAACCATTAACATTTAACAAACCTATAGGTTTATGGTGAATGTGCAGTTGGGCCCAAGAGGAAATATGAAAGATCTCTTCCAATGTGCCTATACCACCTGGTAAGGCAATGAATGCATCAACATGGTTAAACATGGCATTAAATCGATCATACATTGTGGGGACCTGTAGTTCCTCTCCAATTGTTTTTCCAATGATATCCCCATTTGCTAAAGTTTTAAGGACAACCCCCAAAACTTGACTGCCTCCTAAAAATGCAGCCATTGACACACCTCCCATTAACCCAAGGCTGCCTCCCCCATACACTAAATGAATCTTTCTCTCAGCTAGTACCTGACCAAGATGATTTGCTGATTCTAAAAACTCTTTTTCTTTCCGAGGACTGGATCCACCAAAAACACAAATATTTCTGATGTGATGACTTGAGGAACCTGCCATTTCTACACACTTCTATATTTTTGATGAATGTATGGGTTGAGTAGAAATGAAGAGAAGGAAAAGAAGAATTTATAGATGAGAAATTGAAAATGCAATCATACCACCTATATGTAGGCCAATTGTAGTCTCTCACACACACTCTCTCTCTTTATTAATTATTTATTTTGAAAAAGCATGTGTATGTACAGGTAGTTGTGATTGTGGCTCACATCTTTCCTTGGTTTTACGTCCAAGAACAGCTTAAACGCCCTCTATGGCTCGGGGATAGGCTTCCCATCCAGTTTTCTTAAAAACTAGCAAACATGGTCTTTTTTAGTTAGATTCCCAAGACTAAGTTGAGCATGTTCTTTATGGAATTGTGGCCATAAATCATGAATTGCACGATGCACATCTCCACTAGGACGCGTCTCAAGGGTCAACAGAAGATTATCTAAAGACCCCTTACTCAGGCCATCCTTAATGAATTGTATTTTATTTTGTTGCATTACAAGAGATGTGCCAGACTTTCAATCATTTTGCATGATGTTTTTTTGCAAAAGTGCTTTTACCCGTTCCAGGCATGTGAAATGGAAGAATTGGAGGACTCACCTGATAATTGGACCTTTGCTTCAATTAGCCAGTGAATATCTTCAGGAACTCCATGATTCATTAACAACCTCAATCTTGCATGTTTAGCAAGGTAAATTTTTGTAATCGTATTTGGACGCAAAGCAGGAAAATACCTTTTCAATTTTTCAAGATTGGTGTCCATTTTCAAATGAGAATTGGGGAAAAGATTCAAAGAAGGGAGAAAGAGCAAAGAATTATACAAATATATACAAATATCAGTTATTATGGGAAACTGAAAGAACCGACTTAAGTCACAAAGTACCGTTATCCGCCATTTGACCGGGGTGAGAGAGAGACTAGCAAAACAAAAGTTACACCAAAACAAAACACAAAACAAACTGAGAAAAAGAATCAATAGTCATTTTCAACCGAAAAATTGTCAAAATAAACTTTCAAACGATGCCCATTTACCTTGAAAACATTGTCATTCTTTGGATTCTCGATATCACAGGCCCCATATGGATACACATGTTTCACAATAAAAGGACCGCTCCATCTTGATCTTAGTTTTCCAAGAAATAAATGGAGTTAAGAATTATAAAGCAAGACTTTTTGACCAACATTGAATGTTTTTCTCAGTATTTTCTTGTCATGAAACTCTTTGATTCTTGCTTTATGAATTCTTGAATTGTCATATGCATCATTTCTTATTTCCTCAAGCTCATTTATTTGCAATTTTCGCAGCTGACTAGCATCATTAAGGTTTGAATTGAAAGCTTTAATAGCCCAATAAGCTTTATGTTCAATTTCCAGAGGCAAGTGACAAGGTTTTCCATAGACTGGTCTATAAGGTGACATACCTAATGATGTTTTATAAGCAGTTCGATAAGCCCAAAGTGCATCATTAAGTCTTAAAGACCAGTCTTTCCTATTAGGGTTCACTGTTTTCTCCGAGATCTGTTTGATCTCCCTATTAGCAAGTTCTACCTGTCCACTTGTCTGAGGGTGATAAGGGGTGGCAACTTTGTGTGTGATTCCATATTTCTTCATTAAAGACTCAAATGGCTTGTTGCAGAAATGTGTTCCACCATCACTTATCATTGCTCGAGGGATTCCAAATCGACTTAAAATATTGACTTTCAAAAACTTTATCACTGTTTTGTGATCATTGTTTCGCCTTGGAATTGCCTCTATCCATTTTGAAACATAATCTACTGTGACTAATATGTACACGAAACCAAATGATTCAGGAAATGGACCCATGAAATCTATACCCTAACAGTCAAAGACCTCAATGACAAGAATAGGATTTAAAGGCATCATGTGACGTTTTGAAATAGATCCCAACTTTTGACAATTTTCACAAGTCTTACAGAATGCATATGAGTCCTTGAACATGGTTGGCCAATAAAATCCACTTTGTAAGATTTTTGCAGTTGTCTTTTTTGATGAGAAATGACCCCCACATGCCTTAGAATGACAAAATTTAATGACGCTACTTAACTCATTGTTAGGAATGCATCTTTGAAATATTTAATCAGGACAATATTTGAATAAATACGGGTCATCCCAATAAAAGTTCTTCACTTCCTTTAAGAACTTTCTTTTTTCTTGGGTACTCCAATGAGCTGGCAATTGTCCTAAAATAAGAAAATTAACAATATTAGCCAACCAAGGCATTGTAGAAACAGAAAGTAAAGATTCATCGAGAAAGTAGTCATCGATTGGTGTGATGTCAGATTTCGAATATATTGTCAATCTTGAGAAATGATCTCTGACAACATTTTCGGTGCCTTTCTTGTCTTTGATTGTGATATCAAATTCTTGAAGCAACAAAATCCACCGCACCAATCTAGCCTTAGAATCTTTCTTAGAAAGAAGATATTTCAATACTGCATGATCACTAAGAACAACAACAGGTTAGCCAACAAGATAAGACCTGAATTTATCACATGAAAATACTACTGCAAGTAATTCTTTTTCAGTGGTGGTGTAATTCATTTGAGCACTATTTAAAGTTTTACTTGCATAGTAAATCACATAAGGTTTCTTATCTTTTCTTTGTCCTAAGACAGCACCCACAACATAATCACTAGTGTCACACATTATTTCAAAAGGTAATGACCAATCAGGAAGTTGAATGACAGGAGCAGAAGTAAGCAATTTTTTTAGTTTAACAAAGGCTTCTTCACAATGTTCAGTCCATTCAAAAATATTATCCTTTGTTAGAAGGTTACTCAAAGGCTTAGATATTACACTAAAATCTTTGATGAACCTTCTGTAAAAACCAGCATGTCCCAAGAATGATCTAACATCTTTAATAGATTTTGGTGTTGGTAAGTTGGCAATTAACTCGATTTTAGATTTGTCAACCTCAATTCCTTTCGATGAAACAATGTGACCAAGTACAATGCCGTTTGTTACCATAAAGTGACATTTTTCCCAATTCAGTACAAGATTCTTCTCTTCACACCTGCTCAAAACCTTGTCTAAGTTAGTCAAACAATCATCAAATGAATCACCAAAAACAAAAAAAACATCCATAAAAATCACAAGAAAATGTTCAACTATATCACTGAATATGTTAAGCATGCATCTTTGAAACGTGGCAAGTGCATTACATAATCCAAAAGGTATCCTTCGATATGCAAAAGTACTAATTGGACATGTGAAAGTAGTCTTCTCTTGTTCTTCCAATGCAATTTCAATTTGATTGTAACCTGAATAGCCATCTAGGAAACAATAAAATTCATGACCTGCAACTCTTTATAGGATTTGATCCATGAAAGGTAAAGGGAAATGATCTTTTCTAGTCATTGAATTAAGTTTCCTATAGTCAATGCACATGTGCCAACCAGTAATAGTCCTAGTTGGAATTAACTCATTTTTCTCATTTGTTATTGTCGCACATCCCCCGCGCGGTGTCTGATGGTGATTTTTCATTCACTTTTGCTTTGTATTATTTCTTTGGAGTTGTCACCTAGTATTTTGGTCACTGGGAACCCTAACTGGTCTTTCAGAGATTCTAAGGCAAGGGATTAGTTGCGTAAAGGGAAGGTATTAGCACCCCTAGTATGCCCTACCTAAGGTAAGCTGCTTAGTTTTTGGTTTTCTTCATAATTGCTACAGTGTTGATGTTTTCAAATCCCAACAGTTTTTCCTAGGTTTGATTCAAACTGAATTTATTAAGATAAAAAATCAAGGAGATTCCACGTGCTTTAAAAGCTCATTTTTCCCTTGGTATTTCATACTCTCACGGCTCATCAACCGTGGAGTCAAAAATTGAAATGTCCTCAATTAAAATCAAGGCTTCTTTTCAAGGATGTGTGATGACTTGTTATTCCTAGAAAATTATTTTGGATATTTACCACTCAAGGTTTCTTTATCCAAATATTTAACAGTGAATAATAACAAGTTATTCCCAATAATATTTTGGATATTCATCTCTTTGAGATTTCTTTATCCAAACATTAACGGTGAATAATAGATGAATTTCCCAAAAAAAAATAAGATTTTGTATTTTTTGAAATATTGGCCAATACCCTTTGGAGTTTTATAAACATGTTGTAAAATCCAGAAATGCAAGAAAATAATTTTTGTGTTTAAAAAATCTAAGTGAAAACACATTTTTAAAACTTCCAATATTTTTTATATAAAAAGAACATTCAAAACATGTTAGAGTATTGGCCGTATGAAACACACAAAAACATTTTTTATATTTTTTTGTTTTAAAAAAAAAACATCACCTTAAATCACAATTAAAGTCAACAAACCACATATTAGTAAAATTCTTAACGCTTTAATAAATCAGTTATTAAATCCCAACAAATTATGTAGAAACGTGTTCTTACATTTTCATGGGAAATACAACATGATTTTATTTGTCCTTCAGATACTTGACCATATACAAATTAAAACATTTAATTAATTTTTTACCTTTTTTGATTTTATAATTCAATAACATACATAAAAAAAAAACACACATCTTTTTTATTATGTTTTTCTCACACATTATTTTTACATGATACAAAACACCATAAATTCACAACAAATCTAATGACATAATAAACAATTCAGAAATTGCAAAATAGACCCCAAAACATTCAGGATTTGCAGAACAAGACTTCTGGGAATGCAGGAACAGAGGGGGTGAGTGGGCTCCACGCGCCAACCGAAAAAAATGGCAGGGGAGATCTGCAACGACTTCCTCCCCTCTTCACTATCCTCACCAGTAGTGACAACCATCTTTACTTGCAAAAGAAGAAACACAACAAGCAGTCAATTTTAATTTTATTTTATCCTTTTCGAATTTGTTCTCGAGTCTGTTTTTCTGCACCAGTTTGTTGTTCTTTCCTCTTTCGGTGGCCGATCTGGCAGTTGTAGAGGGAGCTGCAATGGTGGTCAAGACATTGATGGTCTTCAGCCCTATTGGTAGAAACGGCGGTTGGGCTTGCTGCTGTTGTCCGTGAGGCATGTGGAGGGGGGTGTTGTCTGGGTTGAGGCGGAAACACCGCTGCTGGGAGGATGAGATGAAGGAGAAGATCGGGGATACTACCTTTCAATCAGCTGAGGGAGAAGAAGAATCTGTGGAAATGGGGGGGGGAGCTCCGCTAAAGACAGCTAGTTTGGGTGGTTTGTGGTGAAACTAAGAGTGAGGGTGCAACCAGACGTGTGTGGGGATGAAGGGAAGATGGAAGGGCAAAGGGGCTGGTGTGCTCTTTGGTCAGCTGAGGGGAAAAAGAAAATGAAGGGTAAATACTAGAATCGGCTGATTCAGGTGAGGGAGAAGAAGATCTCTATTGGTCTTCAATTTTGGCGTCAGAGAGAGAAGAGACGGTGAGTTGGTGTTTTTTGAACAAAAGAGGATCAATGGCTGCCTTTAATTTGTTGGCTAGGAGAGGGGGAAGGGAGGCTAGTCCGGCGGCTTCTTTTTCTTTCTTTCTTTCAAGCAGGGTGGGCAGCCGGCTGGCTTAAAAGAAATGGGTTTAGGGTTTTGCGGTTACCCTAATTTTTTTGTCTTAAAATTGCCCCTTTGTAAATTTTCTCCCTGGGTCAATTTTTCTCCCCCTCTCTGTTTTATATGGTTGGATGTTCACTTATATAGAAAATCTCCACACATGCTATTTAAGGAAATATTGCAATAATTATTGTAGAGATTGTCTTCTATAACCAGCACAAATTAAATCATATATCTATGGTATTTTATATTGCATTGATTATTTTCCATAACCAGCACGAATCAAATCGTGTATCTATGGTATTTTATATTGCAATAATTATATATGATTCAGTAATTATCTCCTTAACATATTGCTTCCTTAATATTAGCCATGATGCTCTAAGTTATCACCACATGTAAACCCTTATATTTTATTTTTTTATTTACTTTTTAGTTTTTTTATATATATATTTTTTAAAAATCAAAACATGGGTCAAAAATTGGGTAGCAATAGTTATCACAGTGACCCTAGACTTTTTGGGTACAACTTGGGTAGGACATACCCATTGCTGTCAGAAATAGGATAAATGATTTCATTATCTAGAAGCTTAATGACTTCATTTTTCACTACTTTCATATTAGTATTAAGCCTTCGTTGCATTTCTCTAGAGGGTTTAGCATTTTCCTCCAAATAAATCTTGTGTGTGCAAATCAAAGGGCTAATTCCTTTTATGTCAGCTATAGTCCATCCTAATGCATTTTTGTGCATTTTC
Organism: Populus tomentosa; assembly: GCA_018804465.1. Lineage (NCBI taxonomy): Eukaryota > Viridiplantae > Streptophyta > Magnoliopsida > Malpighiales > Salicaceae > Populus > Populus tomentosa. The sequence continues at coordinate 21,876 of JAAWWB010000132.1, forward strand.
AGAGTCTGTAATAACTTATCTTTTTGATGTGCATTAAGTTTGGAAGAGATTATTATCGGAAAAGTTTCATTTTCTCCCAAAAATGAGTATTTGAGATTGAATGGTAACGGCTTCAAATCAGGTTTTGGTGGTTGAACACTTGAAGGTATGGACTCAATTGATCGTGGTGGTAATTCTTCAATTTGTGGTCTCCAATTACATGCCTTTGATTCTTCTTGAAAGTAGACCATTTGCAAATCATCAAATTCATCAATCTCAATTTCACTGGAAGTGGTTTGAAATTATCATGAACTAATTTTTCAATAAAGTCCACTTCCTGTAAATCATTATCATCTCCAGGTTGCTTGTAAATGTTGAAAATATTCATCTTCAATGTCATGTTTCCAAATGATAGCTTCATCAATCCATTCCTACGATTAATCAATGCATTAGAAGTGGTAAGAAATGGACGTCCTAAAATGACAGGAATTGAATTACATGCTTCAACAGGTTGTGTATCCAAGACAACAAAATCTACAGGGTAAATGAATTTATCTACTTGTACTAACACATCCTCAACTATTCCTCTAGGTACTTTTACAGATCTATCAGCAATTAAAAGAGTTACAGAGGTTGGTTTTAACTCACCTAGATTGAGACTTTAAAAGACTGAATATGGAAGTAAATTCACACTAGCTCCAAGATCAAGTACGACTCTTTCAATTTTATGTTCTCCAATAAAGCCAGAAATTATAGGACAACCATGGTTTTTATATTTCAAAGCATTATTGTTCTGAAGAATGGCACTTACTTGTTTGGCTAAAAATGCTTTCTTTTTTCACATTCAATTTTCTCTTCACAGTGCACATATCTTTCAAAAATTTAGCATAGGAAGAAACTTGTTTAATAACATCCAACATAGGTATATTGATCCTTACCTATTTGAAAGTTTAAAAGATTTCAGAGTTGTGATTGACTTTCCTTTGTTTGGTCATGGCATGAGAAAATGGGAGTGCTAGCGGGCAATCAACCTTTTCTTTGCAATGTTCAGGTTCAACCCCTTCCTTACCCTCAGAGATAGACTCATCATCTTTCTCACAAGGTTCAAGAGTGGGTTTTTCAATAACCTTACCACTACGAAGAGTGATGACTGATTTGACTTGATCCATATGTTGGCTTTCAAAACTACTTGCATTTGCATTGTATTGCCCTTTTGGATTTTGCTATGGTTAATATGGAAACTTACCTTTCTCTTGGAAACTAAGAGCATATGTTAACTTTATAAGAGTATCTTTAAAATTTGTCATGGCTTGAGCAAGTTGAGTGTTGATTGCCTCTTGCTTTTCAATGAATGCATGCAATGTTTCCTCAAGATTTCTTCTAGGAGGTGGAGCATAAGGAGGTGCATATCCATGAGAATTTTGGAAATTATAGTGTGCTTGAAGCAGTGGCTGTGAAGTTTGTGTATTGTTGCTATCAATCTTCCAACTAAAATTTAGGTGATTTCTCCAACCAGGGTTATATGTTTGTGAGTATGGGTTATGATTGGGCCTTTGGAAACTATTTAAAGCATGGGCTTGTTCATGGAGGCATTCCCTAAAAGAAGGCAGAGTTGGACAATCATTTGTTGAGTGTTTATTGGTTTCACAGATTTGACACATAATGTCTTGAACAGATTTTAATTGACCACTCTTTTTCGATTCAAATGCTTCGATTTTTCTAGCTAAAGATGCAAGCTTGGCTTAGAGGTCATGATTTTCCTTAAGGTTATGCATACCTCCACTAGATGTATGAGGTTGAGTTTTACTTGGTGTCTCATAAGTACCTGTGGTGTCCCAATTGCTTCATTAGGGCTTTTATCTTTAAAAGTTCCATTGCACATCAATTCAACCATTTGCCTATCTCTAGGTGTTAACCCTTCATAAAAATGTGAAACCAATCTCCATGTTTCAAAACCATGATGAGGGCAAGTATTAAGCAAGTCTCGATGCCTATCCCAACATTGATAAAATGTTTCTCCTGGCTTTTGAGTGAAAGTGATGATTTGTCTTTTGAAAGAGTTTGTTCTGTGAGACGAAAAAAACTTCTTTAAAAATTGTTGTTGCATTTCATCCCAAGCACAAATAGATCATGGTCTCAAATTTGTAGCCATGTTTTAGCTTTATCTTTTAATGAAAAAGGAAAAAGCTTTAATCTAATGGTGTTCATGCTACAATTTAAGTCATTATAGGTATTACAGACCTCCTCAAATTCTTTTAAATGCAAGTATGGATTTTCTTGGTCTAAGCTATGAAAAGAAGGTAAAGGTTGAATAATGCCTCACTTAAAATTAAAATAAGATGCATTAGGAGGGAAAACTATGCAGGAAGGTGCACTTGTTCTTGTGGGATTCATGTGGTCTCTAAGTGTTCTCATACGGTTATTCTCATTATTCTCATTATGAAGCGATTGATTATCTTCTTCGGCCATATTTTCTGAAAATGATGAGGATACCCTACAAAGTCTACCACTTAATGTACATGACCAAACTCTTATGCACGTGTAAGAGGAGAATAAAGGAAGAAAAGAAAAGAGAAGAAAAAGAAACAAAACAAAACAAAAGAAACAAGAGTTAGATAAAATGAAAAGTGAAAAGAGAAAATAAAATAAATATTATAATTTATACAAGAATTTATCTACCCGGCAACGGCACCAAAAACTTGACACGACCAAAAGATTGATGCCTTCTCCCAAGTGTAGGAGTGTCGAAGTAATAAATAACCCGTTAAGACCGGGGTCGAACCACAGGGAGGTTAACTATATAAATTATAGATAACAACAACAATAAAAATAAAAATAATAACAATAACAATAACAATAACAATAATAATAATAATAATAATAAAAGTAATAGTAGTAGTAGTAGTAGTAGTAATGATATTAATAATAGTAATAGTAATAATAAAGAGGACTTTGAGATGTAAGATTAATGTGAGGATTAAACAATAATACAAACAAATATCAAGGTTAGAGGATCCACTAATAGTACTTCAAACAAGTATAGTATAAACTCTTATTACTCAACTCGAAACCACACACAAAGAAGGTTCCAATCAGATTATAATTGTTAACATGATTAC
>JAAWWB010000129.1:0-24998 GCA_018804465.1 Populus tomentosa
TCTGGTAGCTGTTGCAAATATGGGTCGCTTCTGACTTTGGGACCAGTTATCCGTGTTGAGTGATCTACCAGTTACCCTCCCTTCCCTTGTGACTGAACCTAGTTGGGAAGTTGTTGCGGAATCCATTGTTTCTACCCTTTGGACATCAAACCGAACGCATATACTACTTGGTTACTGACAAAGGACCCTCTGACAATACAAATAGCACACAACCTATTGACGAAGTGAAAAGATATTGCCTCCTTTCTATTGCGTGTGATGTATCATACCTGTACATGTTTAAAGAGTATTTGCCTTTCGAGAAGCAGCTTAGGCTTGCGAATATGCTGGTCACTTGAGAGAGGGTCATAGCCAAACTTGCAGTCAATTAGGCTATAAGATCTTTGCTTGCGGCATCTCTAACTATTCAGTTAGAAAGCATTACTATTCCTGCGTGAAGCTTATCTCTAATTGGTTTTCTTTTTCTAACTGGATCTTATTCCACTAGTCCTTTATGTGAGGCTAAAGGGCTAGAATGCACAAGTTTCTGGGTTTCCATCAAAATGGCGACACAAGGGACTCCTCCTTTTCAGGTATCAGTCACCAATAGTTTATATGTAAATATATAGCTTTACTAAATGGTCAGTTGTTTCTAACCTTTTTGTAACCTTGATGTCTGTCCTCTGTTTAAATAATCCGATTTAAATTCTTCGTGTTCAAGCTGTTCCAGCAACCACGGTTGCTTCTAAAACTGCCTTCAACATGGGAGGTAAAGAGTAATTGATGATTATGGTGCGTCTTTATATTGAGGTTTTTTCTTGTTTTCTTCGTTTTTGGATGGAAGGTTGAAACTCATTTAACAATCAAAACGTGATTACACAAGCCATTTCAGCTCGGTTGGAGGGCAGTTGATCCAGTCAACAAATACGTTCAGGGACCGCCCAATCAGCCATTGCTGGCCCTTCTAGGTATATAGCTAACACTGTCCTTCCTCACCTTGTCTTGGCCTCAGCAATTGTGCCCTTAATATCCCGAGGAATAACCCAGCCGTCATATCTATGAATTAAGCAAATATGGATGATGAGATTCGTGACATTGGGGTGGTAGAGATTAATAGAAGCAAGTAGAAAGCTATACATTAATACATTGAATTACAAATCCCAAATTATTAAATACTTAAATATATATTATTATATTAATATTCACTCCTAAAAACAAAAGGAAATTCTCTCAAACCCAAAAAACTATCTGTTTCCCTCAAATCCATAAATAATTATCCCTTAGCCTACTGCAACTTTCCTCTTCTAAATTAAAAATTAAAGAGTTTTCATGATTGGGAGGATGTTTTATATTTGGACTTTGATGGTGATTGTGAAGGATTTGTGAGATGAATTACAGTTTGGAAGCAAACATTAGTGATTTATGAAGCATATAGAGAAGAATAGAAGTATTAAGGGGTTTTTTTTTTTTTTTTTTTTAGTGAGAGTGGGATGTTATTCGAATCGGGATGAGGAAAGATATATGAGAGAAAATGTGATTTTAAGGAGTATATATACAAGAATTGTAATTTAATGTATTCAATTGTAGTTTTCAACACCTCTATTAATCTTTGCCAAATGTAATTCATGCATTTCACTAACGCATATCAGGTTGAAAGAATCATATGCTTGACCAATTAATAAAAATTTAAGGTACAACAAATTTGATAAAAAAATCAAACTAGAGAGCACATGTTTTTTACACCATTTTGGAGTGGTCCAAATTGTCCCTGGTTGATCATGATGTTCAACCGCTACTAATAATTCCAAGAGTGTGTTTCTATTTAAAAAAATATTTTTGAAAATTTTTGTTTTTTATTTTAAATTATTATTTTTATATAATTTTAGATTGTCTTGATATTAAAAATAAATTTTTAAAAATAAAAAATTATTTTAATTTATTTTCAAGCAAAAAACAACTATTATTAGAATTTCAAAAACCATATAGGTTAGGCAACATTAGAGAATAATGCTAATTTGATGATTCCTTGAAGCAGCTAAAAATATACTTTTAGAATAAGGGACTTTCCTTTTGAAAAGAGTTGGTCAATGTAATTCGACGAAATTGTAGATCCTCTAAAAGTATGTTGTAGCTTTACCCACCAATCCTTTGTCGAAATAAAACTAATATCGCTTGTGCTATTGTCTAATTAGCTAGCGAGCCACGTCAACTATCCATGATCACTAGAAAAGAAAGGGATATTCCATTGATTCCACTTCTATTGCACATATAAGATATAAAGTTTGGGCTATTATTTCTCTTAATCAAACCCTCTCATGTGGTTAAAGAGTTTGTAAAGCCTTACCCAATAAATTTATGATTTTCTAAAGTACCTTGAGAGCCCATTATTTCTTTTAGAAGCTCTAGGTATCCTTACTTGATCTTAAGACATAGTGTGAAGGAGATTCCATCTTAGATGAGATACTATGCAAGGATGATTGCATAGAATATCCATACTTCATAGTTAGGCTTCCAAGCTTTTCTTAATCCCATATCAAGGTGTTCTCTACAACTACAGGCCCAATATATATTATTTCAATGCTAAAACTTCCTTATTGGACAACAATTACAACAAAAACTTGTTAGCAATTTAAAACCGGACATCATATAATTTAGGGTGGCAATAATCATTTCCTTAAGCAAAACCTCTTTTCCTTCTTGTGATAATAATTTCTACTTTCAAGATTATAACTTCCCATAAATATAATCAAGTAAAAAACCAAGGAGTTATGACTTGGACCTCCCTCACCTTGTTCAGATACCTGATTTGCTTTTTAGTTACAAGCTTGCTCCCCAACCTATAAGAAATTGCATTTCTAATATCCATAGAAGTACTAGAGCCAAAATAAATGCTAGATTATTCCTTTTTTTCTTCTTCTTCATATGTTAGTATTCCATCTCAATCAGGTTTTAGTTTGATTGTACTAACAATGTGAAATGATATGAGGCATGCATTTATGGGTTGGAGGTCATTTTGGAAATTCGAGTTAAGAAGCTAGATGTATACAAAGATTCAATGTTGATAATCTGTCAAATGAAGGGTGAATGATAGACTATGAATGAAAAGTTAAAACCATATCAAGAGCATATCATTAAACTTACAAAAGACTTTGAAGAAATAGAGTTCACACACCACAACCAAATTTAATTATGAAATCAAAGTGTGGTTGATCTATATAGAGATCAAGAATTCTCCAGCTTATTGTTGCATAGTTAAAGGATAAACAATTAGAACTCTTGGTATCATAACATCAAACAATTCATCGAATGCCATAAATATCCTTTAGGAGCATCCAAGGTAGACAAGAAAACCTTAAAAAGGATGCAATTAAATAATACCACCTGGATGGAGAAACCTTATACAAAAGTTCATAAAGGGATTTATGCCACTTATGGAAACAGACACATGATGGTTGAGTAGATTCAATGATTTGGTTACTTCTAGATGACAATGGAAAAAGACTGCGTATAACATATAAAAAAATACTATAAATGTTAGGTATCTGACGATAAGATTAATGCACCCCTGTATATAGCGATGTTATTTCAAAAAGCCCTAGGTCGTATGACCCATAAGCAACTAAATAAAGGATTTGCACAAGTAAAACTTGAGTGAGATGGTGTGTTAAGTGACTAAGAGAGGAAAAATTAGAAATAATTAGTCCTACTATCAATAAGAAAGATGTGTTACAAAAGAAAAAGGGGGTTATATTTCAAACCAAGTAATGATATATACATGTCATCTAACCTAAAAGTGTTTAACATTGTGTAATGTTTTGTAGAAATCTTATAGGTAAAAATCCTAATTGGAATATAAAAAAGCTTTAATAAATCCATGTCAACAAAGATTTGACAAGGTTTCTTCCAACTTAACTTATCACCAAAATTTTTAGCCTAAAATTAAAAAGCACTATGAATTTGATTCTTTATAACAAGTGATCCTGCGTCAGAATTTAAGTTGTATTAGGAGATTCATCCTCACAACATAATTCAATCAAATCCAATTATGTTATCAAAAGGCTTCACTCCTACAATTGAGATATATTCGGTCAAATCCTATAGGTAAGCCAAACAAACTCTACGATCAAAGAAAAATAAGGTTGGTCACCTTTTTATTTGATCATTTTATAAAATCTCGGTTGGTCACCTCTTGATTTGACTAACATTCAAAATTTTGTTACATAGTCCTTTCTTGACTTTACAACTTTTCAAAGTTTTCATTAACACTATTTTTTCTTGACAAGCCTTTTCTATAAGACTTTGTACTATAAACATTGTAAAGAAGAGGAAACTATTATAACCTATTTTTACCCTAAAATATTTTCAAAATAAGAGGAAAATCCAAAAAAAATATTTGTTTAAAAAGCCAATCAAAATTCCTTAAGGTTTTAATTAAATAAGAATTTTTTTAAGGATTTAAATTAAATAAAAATGGTTTTAATTGATGGTATTGAAGGAGCAAGGACCAAATTTATCAAATTGGTTTAATTTAGAAGGTCTTATTAATTCAATTAGGAACTTAATTGAATAAATTTATGATTTTATAACTGAGAAGTTGAAAGATTTATTTAGCTTTGGTCAATGACATGATTGATAGATTTTATTAATTTTGCTTTGATTTTGTGCCTAATTGAATAATCAAAATTTCAAGAGGATTAAAACTAAAAAGGCATTCACTTTCAAATATTATTTTGAGCTTTTTCTTACCAAACATTGTCATTTCAAGGCCTTGTATATATACCCTCGACCTCTTTGTCTTCTTTTTTAGAGATCAAAATTAGGAATCCTAGCCACCACTTCCGTCATTTTCCTGACAAACTGCCACTAACCACTGTTGTTTTGGATATTTTGGCATTGTTTTAATCATTTTTAAGCATTGTTCTTTCATGATTTTAACGTTGTTCAACCTTTGGTTATTCTATTCTACACGAAAACATGTTAACCTTGCTATCTTTTTTTGCTTTTATTGTTTTTCCTCAAAAACTGACTCACTGACGCACTATAAGAGAGCCTTTTCATGCTCATGTACTAAAAACCGTGATCCTTGTTTTGTCTTAATCCTTCAACGTTGTAGATTCCATGCTTACAAATCATGTGGTTTGTGTTGATTTGGTTTAGGAAGCTAGGTCGATCCTCTTCCGCTATAAATAGGTCTAGGGTGAGAGAGAGAGAGAAAAAAAAAGTAAGAAGGAGGAACACTTAGAGGAAATATAGTTAGATTAGAGAACTGAAAAAAAAAAAGGTTTGTTGGGTATTCAGGATTTTAGACAAGAAAGTCTTGAACGTTTTAGTGTTGAAGAGTGAGAAATTAAGGTTTTAAAAAGCCTATGAGTCTTAGTTTACATTTCGGTTTGATTCAACCCCCATCTTCATCCTAACGTAGGAATTTGCCCTTTTGTGTTTCTTTTTTTTGCACATTTTCTTTCTTTAATGCCTTAGTTTTTATAACTATAATGGTGCAATTTGTGATGTGAAAAATGCTTATATCCATGAATCTTGAGATGTCAGATGTTACTATTTAGATGAGAATATGTTTTTTTAGTGTGATAGGATTCACTCTTCATGAGTAAAGCTTTTGGATTGTATGATTGAGTTATAAGTTTTTTTGTACAACTATTTTGATGAGAATGTTTATTTGTAATAGGACTCACTCTTTTGGATTGTGTGATTAAGTTCTAAGCTACCTTGTACTGTTTATATATAAGTATTTAGTCTTTAATAGTAATTCACACCAACCACTAATGAGAAATCTCATATAACTCTTTTTAGAATGGAGGGACTGCTATGTCTATGAATGCTAGCTCTTTTTGTCTTATAACTTGTGTAATTTCTCTCATTTTTTAAAAAAATATGAGGCATAACATTCTATTTAAAGGAAAACCTAATAACTCTATAAATGATAAAATATCAATTTGGTCTATTGAATAATATCAAATATATTATTTCAGGATGCCTTTTAGAAGTTTATTCAATTATGTCCCTACTTGATTTCTCTATGTCTAGAATTGTAATTTCATATATTAATTACATTCTAGTCTTCAATTTCTAAAACTTATTTACAATTAAGTCACACTTGATTAATAATCACAATTTAATTTGTGATCAATACTTAGGTTCTTAATAAGTTGGCACAAATATAAATATAATTCTAGATTAAATAAGAATAAATAAATTAAATAATTTAATTTATTATCAATAAAATAATTGATTGATTTATATATAAAGATCAAGTGCATTGTCTAGCAACATTTCATGATCCCTCTAATGTTAGGAAAGTCATATATGATTTGACTTAACCTTTCAATGAGCAGTTTTCGAATGTTATTATTATCCTTCAACAATAATGTTTTTTATTGAGACATTATAGCATGAATTATGTATACTCTATGAAATCATATTTATTCTCAACACTATAGTCATTGATTCTTTAAATAAGATATGAAAATCTTTTCAAAACTCATTCAACCTTGGTAAAAAATTTCACAATCAAACTATTTAAGAACAAGTAGAATATTTTTCTTAATTTATCTAGGATAATCAATTCTCTCTTGATCACTCAAATACCTTTATATAATTCATGTTATACCTAATATATGCTCATTAATTACCTTTTATTAGAACAACTTGTAGTCAGGATGAAAGCATAACATTCCCTATATAAGATAACTTTGTGATCTCAAGTATAAAGATCACTTACATAATTGTCATGTGAGCATTTCTATAGACACTGAATATTTCTCCATATGGAATTCTCATATAGGTTTGTTTAAAATACATGTTATATAAAAAGCATCTATATATTTGTTTTAGATATCTCTCATACCTTAACTTATGAGAATAATTGTTTCTTTTCATAAAGAAAAAAATATAATATGTATTAGTCTTAATGACTCTAATTAATATATAATATTAATAGAGCATTGGCTAGAAACATTTATAAACAATACTTTAATGCAATAGAAATCTTATAATTATAACAACTTTATAAATTTTTTTACAAAACATTTTTTCCAAGGTCTTTATCTTTAATCAAGATTTATTAATCAAACACAAATAGTTATTAAAGATAAATAAGTCTTTATTAATTATAAATATGTTTTGCATGAACAAAGTTAATGCCACGTGTAATCAACCAATTAACTATAGGGCAAATACATTAACACTATAGTGTAAATGGTCATTAATCAACCATTATCCATAGGCTACTGTTGCATAAACAACAAGTTTAACAATAACATTTTTTAGGATTTTGCTTGGGTTTAATGATCTCAATAAAAAACTCATCCAATTATTCATTGACATAACTTGATAGACCATTATTGATCACTTGTCTTGATCAAGAGTAGTTGATTATACATATGTTAATTCACTCATTGTTACCAAATGAATGAATGGTAGCAATTAAGAATGGCAAAATAACTTGGATTTTGGAATGGATAGGTTCAAGCCAAAACATCTACTCGAGGTTTAACTCTTTGAAGTAAAGTTGTTATCACCTATATAGGTAGACCATTGAAAATTAGGTATAACAGATCATTAGGAATAAAAGACAAGTTACAATATAATTTACCTAAGGTAAGATGCATTAAGGTGATAGTGTCTTTCCTCAAGCATAACCAGTTCCTTACCTTAGAATTGTGAAGATTAGTTAAGGTTCAAAGTGATTATCATACTAGGTGACAACTTTTTTTTTTAATAAGTTTTAGACCTTTTCCATCTCAAAACCTAAAGGCCCTTCCTTTCTAGGAAAGAGGATTGGTTGCTGGAATGTCGTATGTGATAACCAAATAAAATAAAATAAATACATGAGTGAAAAATCACATATTTCTTAAACAAAGTTATTTTCACACACATACATAAGTAAAAATATGACAACACAGTTCTATGAAATGAATCTAACATTGTTGAGAATCTAGTACACATAAAATAAAATCCAAATAAAATTTTTAAAAAATGTAAAAGTGAAATGCTGCTGATTTTGAAAACAAATCCATGCTCATACGTTTATAAAAAATAAGAAAATTTAGTTTTACATAATGCAACTAACATGATTCAAAGTCAATAAAAAAAAGTGAATTGTATCATGCATGTAAAACCCTATTTTAAAAAGAAGAAGAAAAAAAAGGAATGAGAGTTTGTGGCTTACTTTAAAGGTGGTTCCAAAAGAGTGGGGAGGTGTTGTGGTGGCTTTTAGTGGTGAAGATGATGGTGGTACTCATGATGGAAAGGTTTTTTATGGTTGTCTTTCTCTAATTACGAGTTTCTCTTGTTATTTCCTTTTTTTTTTCTTCTCTTTTTTTTTTCTTTCTCTCTCCCTTCTCCTACTTATTGGTTCAAAACTACATTCTTTTTGGTTCAAAACTACATTCCTTTTAGTTGAAAAACTCTATTTTTCTTATTTCTCTTTCCAACTCAGTGATGTGAACCCTCTAGATATAAAGATCCAAAAACCCACACTTAAATCAACCTTTCCTAAGAAAACTAAATTTAAGCTTTCAGCTTGATATAATGATAACATATACTGAGACACCAAAACTATAAGTAATCGATAAAAACCCATCTAATGTTTATGAAGAGACACAAATGAGAAACATGGAAGATACTACGAAGCTTGGTAAATTATTTGATAAATTAGAGTAGTTCAATGAAGAATAAAAAAGTATGAGCAAAACTTCACACCCACAATAATAATTGTTAAAATCAAAGTCTGTAAAAAAAAAAAAAAAAAACTAATTATAAGCTAAAAAACCCTATTTATACTAGGTAAAAATGTTGTAAAAGTGCTTGAAAAATAATAAAGGTATTCTAAATAAAATAGAAAAAATAATCCTAAATCAATCAGGAAACTAATACAATTCATGCATAGTAGCTTCTAGACCTTATCATAAGGCCTTTTTGAGTCCAATTGACTTGAAATTTTAACCCAAAATAAAACAAGGCCTTTGAAATCTTCTAATAAAATGTTCATCTCATCCAATGGTTGGATAAAAAACTATGCTTTTTAATGTAAAACTACGTATTAATTAGCACATGAAGTAGATGGATCAAGCTTCTTTTGTATATAGATTAAATTGGCTAAAGTATGATCATTACTTGTTAAAGATGTAGCCTTCTTGAAATTCACCTTGACCTAAATACTCTAAATAAGCCAATTGAATGCATATTTGAGCTTTTTTCTCTTCTCTTGATCTTGTGATCAGCTAATTTGAAACTTTTAATGGATAATTAGGTGGTTCAATTTTGTTTCTCATAGTATTCGACTTTGACGAGGGGAAATATCTCTTTCATAAATCAACCTTCAAGTGGAAAAGAAATCTGAATTACCTCTTTAACATATATTACCCTTTATACTTTGGTAGCCATGTGAATCATAACCTTCATCTTAACATAATGCTGCAACTTAACCACATTAGTTATTTCTCTATTAAAACAATTTAAATTTTTTTTCATTGTAACATCTCTTTCCTCTACAATATTATCTCTAATTATGAAAATAATCAATCATCTATACTTTTAGACCATTGAGTTACACTTTGCAATCTCTTAAACAATTCCCTATAACAACATCCATGAACAAACTTTTTTCTCATGATTTCTTTCATCTTATCCTAAGTCTCTACATGTCTCTCTCTCCATTCATTGTTCTATCTAAAACAATTTGATCTAATCAAATAATAGTACAATTAGTAAACTCAATAACATGTTTTACCTTATTTTTCTTATAATATAGGTGACAATAAAAAAAAATAACTCTATTTTCTTTTCTCATTCCAAGTATGCTTTAGGATCATTTTTTTCTTGAAAAGTCAGGATCTTTATCTTAATACTCTTAAAATTTCTGTCCAAATCATTAAAAAAAAAAAAACCAGCCTCTTAATCTACTCTCCTTGGCAAAAATGTCCATGTGGTTGAACTCTCTCATGCCTTTGGTTTTTATGTTGTTGAAACCTAGCATTATAATCATGATCAAAATCCTCAAACTCCTTATCTATATTTGTTTTTTGCTATAGACTTCTCTGGAGGTGAAATAACTTGTTTTACAAGCCTTCTACGATCAGGACCTTTATAGCCTCACCCATCTCATAAGCTAGCTACTTTTTAATTATCAATTCACCCATCCCATTTATAACCTCTTCAAACTTCATGTTCATCAACTCTAATTGTTGTTGCATAGCTCAATAACCTCATTATGGATTATTCTTATTCTTTGGCAGTGATAATCCACTTTTGGTTGACATCGTCAAGATCCGAAAATCATATTCATAATACAAGAAATATATCCTCACAAACTCCCTTATATTTTTACAATCAATAAATGTTACTCCTCTCGTATTTTACATAAAGTTTTGACTTTTCACTATAATAAACTCACATTTTACCTTTTACCTCTTAATCTAGAAAATCTCAGTTCTTTAAGGAACTAATTCACAACAAATTAGAAAAATTCTGGTTTCGTATGCTGCATTAATGAATGGCCTTTGTAAAGATAATAAGCTTACATTTCACCTTTTACCATTCAATCTAAAAAATTTCAGTTCTTTAAGGAACTAATTCACAACAAACTAGAAAATTTCTGGTTTTGTATACTGCATTAATGAATGGCCTTTGTAAAGAAGGAAGGGTTCCATAGAATGGTTCATAGAGGGTTGAATCTCGATGTTGTTTCGTATAAAACTCTTATTTGTGGTTATTGCAAGGAAGGAAAGATGCTAGGGTCCAAGTCATTGTTGTAGGAGATGATAGGAAACGGGATGCCCTGATAGTTGTACTCGTCGGGTTCTTATTCAAGGATATGGTAAAGAGGGAAGGCTATTTCTGCTTTGAATTCGGTTGTGGAGCTTGAGAAATTTGATGTCTCAATCTCTCCAGATATTTTATGATTATCTAGTAGTTTTGTTATGCGAAGAGGATCAACCGTTTGCAGCAAAGAAAGACTCTTCTGGAAAGACTGTCTGGGCGTGGTTATATACCTCATGTGGAAATCTACAATAAACTCATCGAGTCCCTCTGCAAAAGTGATTGTGTAGCAGATGCTTTACCTCTAAACCCTACTCTTCTAACCTATAAAGCCCTCATCTGCTGCAGGTGTAGAACGGGCAGAAGCATAAAGGCTGAATAGTTGATGGAAGAAATGCTTCATTCTGGTTTGCAACCTGATCCAGAAATATGCAAAGCAATGATACACGGGTACCGTGGTAAAAAGGATGCCAGGCAAAGCAGAATCACTCTTGGTATTCTTTGCCAGGGAATTCCAGGTTTTTGATAGTGAGAGTTATAATACACTTCATCAGCATTGCTTGCGAAGATGGTGATGCGGCCAAGATCACAGAGCTGCAAGATTGGATGATGAAGGTTGGATTTGCACCAAACACTAATATGGGACTGGTCAAAGAAAACCTCTTCTTGAATGGCATGCATGATCAATATTTTCAAAGGGAAATCTCAAATGTTCTCTGGCTAGATGATAAGATCGTGTAGCAATGCGCCCTTGGCTGACTATGTGGCCATGGCCATGGCCATGTGGGGGACATTGCAGATTGCAAGGTATAATCTTATGAACTCATAAAGCTTCCTGCATTTTGACATTTTTCACACCGGAAAAATAATACGAGATCGAATTAGAATTTCGCACAGGTGAATGCATGCTGACTCGCAGTTTCATTTTGGATAGACAGGGGACATTGCAGATTGCAAGGTATAATCTAGTAGAACAAGCAACCCTATAACAGTGTTCAATTCTTAAGAGAAAAGGATCAGTGCCCATCTTGTATTATTTTATGAAAAGCTTCCTTTTCTTTTCATATCCAGCCTTCTGCGTCACAACTTAGTACTCTGTACCTGTGGAGATGAGATTGAAGGGTAAAATCAACAATGGAGCATGCTGTTTAAACATTGTTGACGCACAAATTCTGATTCAAGGAAGGAGAAATGAAGGTAATCCAATCCATATGCTAAATTAAATTAAATTAAAATTGAAGCAAGCAAAGCATACAGCACCATCACTACTAGCAGCAAGTGTAAGGGTTTTTCATCACAAAAACAAGCTACTCCAACAAATGAAAATTAAGGAAAAGCTGTTGTGTCAAACAACAGAACATTTAGCTCCAGCCGCTTCAAGTTGCTTCTTGGCCTCTTCAGCTTCGTCTTTAGAAACCCCTTCTTTAAACTTCTTAGGCAATCCTTCAATCAATTCCTTGGCCTCCTTCAATGCCAAGCTGGTCAAAGCCCTAACCGATTTAATCACCGCAATTCTAACATTACTGGGCACTTCCTCAATAACAACATCGAACTCCGTCTTCTCCTCTACCACTGCTGCTCCCGCGTCAGCTGCAGCCCCTGGCGCGACACCCACGGCAGCTGCTGGTGCAAATGCAGCAGCCGAAACCCCGAGCTTGTCCTGAAGGTAGTCGACGAGGGTGCGGGCTTCTTCTAGGGTTAAGGAGGAGATTTCTGCACCGAGTTTCTCGATTTTTTCAGGGGCAGCGACGGCGGCGACGGGGCGGACGTGGGAGGAGCGGAAAGAGAGGGGGAGTTGGCGGCGAGGGAAGAGGAGGAAGTGTTTGGTGGGGGAGTGTGTGGTGGAAGACGATGGGGAGTGGAGAGAGAGAGTCGGGATTGTTGTAGAGAGGGGGTTTGTTGTTGCCATTTCTGATGATGGGGAATCCAAGGATTTCTTCTCTTCTCTTCTATGGAGATGAAATAGAGAGAAACAGATGGATAGTGTTTTGAGGATAAGGTTATGGGGAGAGGGATGAGGAGATGAAAGGTTTATGAAACGATGGTTTCTTTTTTTTTTTTTTTTTTCCTTTTTCTTATATTTTTTAATATTAAAATATTATTTTTCTTTCTTATAGATTAATATAAATCTTATATAAAAGGTCCCTTTTTTTTTTTCTTATATAATAACTAGACTAAACGGTCCTTGTAATTTTCGGCTGCTTCATGAGGGAGAGCCTTTTGTTCTAGGGGTATATTTGTCAACCAGTCTACACTCTGGAAAATGACAAAAGGGAAATGCTGGGGCATTCCGAGAATCGAACTCGGGACCTCTCGCACCCAAAGCGAGAATCATACCACTAGACCAAATGCCCTCTTGTCGTTTATATGCACTTAAATAATATTTTCATACATTAATTATTTCCTTTCCATTTCAGGACCGCAGGTGGAATGGTGAGTGTGTAAGGTCACCCTATCCAATCCGGTTTAAGTTGAGTGTCATTTTGGTAATTGTCTAAAGCCTGTACTTAATTAAAAAAAAAAAAAAAAATCCAAGAATAAATAAAATATATTTGTTGCTTGTATTATATAAAATAAAAATTATATTCACTTAATAAAAAAAACCCTTCAAAAAATAAAGATTATCAATGCCTCACTTGTCGTAGATAAATAAATAAAAACATGTATTAAATATTTTAAAAGGTTTAGTTATAATTTTGCCCAAAATCCTTCATTTTAGATCGGCTCTGACTTCTAACCTACTGATTTATACAAGTTCGTTAACAGACTGGAGAGGAGAACAATAATAATTTTTTAAAATATGAAAAAGAATCAAAATTATTCTTATTTTAAAAAAAAAAATAATAACAAAAACAGGGGATATGATTAGGGAATCAATGGCAGCTAAATAAAAGACACACAATGCTAGATTTATTTATTTATTTATTTATTTTTACTCCTTGACCAAGTTCATGCCTCGTTCTCTAGATAACATTTTGGAATCGCAGATGACTCTGAACAAACCAAACAACACAGTACCACATATATCAATCACAACAACAAAATGAAGTGGTTTGATTTAGTATTCAGCAATATATTGAAGTTAATCACACGAGATCATAGTATTCCAAATCTCCTGACCTATTAATGCTACAACATGGTATCATAAAATTCATTTTTAAACCCCAATAACCCTACTAAATTGCTTTGGAAACCACAACTTCACCACCTCCGGCGCTTCTTTCCGTACCAATATGCGAACGCAGCTATTGATGCCGCCATGATAACACCAGCTGTTGCATGCCAAGCAAACAATGGCCTCTCCAGAACAAGGGTAGAATCACTAACATCAGTAGGTGGAGATGTTAGTGGTTTCTTACTAACTGTCAACGCAAAGCCCAAACCCTGCCTTTCCAGGTCAGTAATGTCGTCTATTGCTGGCTTAAGTCTTGTGGTCTTGGCTAGAGCTTCATACTCTTCTTTCGTTCCTCCTTCAAGGAAAGATCCAACAAGGTGACCTTTACTTATCCAGTATGCTCCAATTGTATTCCCCGAGTAATCCCCAAAATGCACCACTTCCCCTGCATTGTCCCCATAAAACTGCCAGGAAAATGTGAAGAATCTGGAATAGAAAAAGGGCAGGTAATCAAACTCATCTGTTTTCTCAGGCTCCATTATCGCTGCAACAGCATGTTTTGCTGTTTTCCGCGCCGAGTCAACATGCTCAAGCCTACGTGTTTCACCAAATAGTTTCACTGGAAATGCAGCAACATCTCCTACCGCATAGACCGAGGTGTTGCTCGTTTGCATTCGTCCATTTACTTTGATCCCACCTTTCTCCAAAGTCAGTTGGCCTTCAAACAGGCTCGTGTTTGGACGGATCCCAATGCCCACTACAACCATGTCAGCAGGAAGCTGACTTCCATCTCGAAGATTAACAGCGGTAATCTGAAAAGGATGAATTGGATTGGTTAAGCCAGAATTGGTGATCAATTTTTAAGGAAGCTAAAGCTCCTGATGCTTATGAACTCATGAAGCTTCCTGCATTTTGACATTTTTCACACCGGAAAAATTATAAGAAACATCTAATGAACCCAATCAGCGTAACAGAAACTGTAACAGTAACCAATACCATGTCTGAAATATTCCGCAACATAAAACAGATTGAGACAAGTTCTAGCAAGATTGTCAAGCGGCGGGAGATTTACCTTTCCAATGGGGTCAATCTCGAAAGATGACAGGACAGTTCCTTTTACGAATCGAACTCCTTTTGAATTGTAATAGCCCTCATAATAACTTGCAATCTTGGGTGTAAACAAGCGAGCCACTACAAAAGGCAAAGACAGTGACAGATTTACTAGTAACTTGTATTCAAGAAGAAATCAAGACAATAGTTTGGGAAAGAATTGGCAGTCCTAAATTTTTGTGGTCAGAAAACATGGCAGGAAAAGCTTCAAAAACAACTGTTCTTGCATGAATAAATGCAAACAAGTTTGATAGATATGAGATGTTTCACAGCCTTTAACTTCAAAGGTTTTCTTCCTCAAAAATAAGTTTTAAGATCTCAAAAGAGGAAGCATAAAGCAGCATTGGGAGCACTTACTACAATGTACTTCCGGGAAAACCATAGTGACATTAATTCGATTTGTCACCAAAGAGGCAGCACACTCCATTCCTATATAGCCACCACCAATAACAACAGCATTCCCAGAAGCACAAGATTGCATCACATCAACAACCCTGTCTGCATCAGCTAAATCTCGCAAATAACAAACATTTTCCGCATCTGATCCACTTACTCCAAATTCTTCAAGCTTCAAAGCCTACATTGAACAGTGAAAAAAGAAAGAAAGAAAGAAGAGTTACTTTAATGTCATTATTACTTGAACAAAGCAATTCACTCTCTACACATTTTATTATTTCAATGAAATTTTTATAAAGGCCAACAGTGAAAAGAAAAAAGAAAAAAGAATCTTTTGAGAACCATTTCCAAAGTTAAAATATGGAGAAAAATGCGAACTAACATGATGATAAGATCTAATTGAACATTTTGTATCTCCTATATTATATATGTTTAACAATGACAAGTGGTCCCATTCAAAATGCTACCAAACAAAAGGACATGGATTGTAATTCCTCTAATTTTCCCAAAGCGAAATCGGATCCCTACTTGGTATTTTTATACTGCATTTACCCAACATTAAAAACATCAACTAACCATATGAATAAAAAATAGCATCAACAAATTGAAGGATCAGTTTCAATACCCGAGCACCTGTTGCAATAATGAGAATCTTGTAGCTTATAGTCTCGCCAACTGCAGTTAGTAGTGTCTTGCGCCTCACATCAACAGACTTAACTTTAGTTCCCAGAATCAATTCAATTCCTAGAAAAAATAATTCATATACCCATCAATTAGGGATAAAACATAGAAGGAAGAATTTCAGCTGCCAACAATTTAGAAGACTTGATATTAAAAACTTGTAACAGAAAAAATTTCGCTGGTATTTGTGTCTGAACAAATTCTACTAGGAGTTTTTCCCCAAAAATGAAGAGACATTTCCTTCTGATCTTGGTTACGTTGGATGTAGGTAAAATATGAAGAGCTGTACCCATCACAAAATGCTTGATTAAAACTATCTGTGTAATTAGTAAGTCTATGTTTCTACAAGAGAAAAGTATGTCTCATTTTTACTTATGTAAAAATCTTTATAGCAACAGGTTAACTAATTAAAGATGTTAGACTCAATAGTCAAAGAACTTTCTCATGTCAACAATATTAACGAGCAGATATAGTATGGCAACCTAATTGTCAACTTAAATCTACACATGAAGCATAATGATCATAGTTGCTGTATTTAGTAATTGGTAATAAAAGCCTCATTGCACAAGTCTGCAACCCAATTGGATCAAACATTCAAATATAATACAACTGCCATCGACACAATTCATGTCATATATATAGTTGAGCAGGTGAGATCACAAATATCAAGCGGGAACAAAATTGGATAACTTGAATTCATCCTGCATTTTTTTCATCTACCTCTGCTCCCTTGACATTTGATATAAACAAATTATAATTACAGGTACTCTAGATAAGAACATATGAAGGATGCTATACCTGAAAGCTAAATAATTCCAATTAGAATGCATAAAGAACCATCCAGATTCTAGACAAATAAAAATATGGATAACATAGCAAACTTTGAAATAGGTATTCCAGAGAATAAGAGCAGTGCTACAAGATTATTATTCTCATTGGTCAGTGAAAAGAATCATACAAGCCAAAAATAGATTACCGTGTTCCTTATACCATTTTGGAGTCAACCTTTCCTCATTAGCTCCAACACAAGTGTGAAACGATGGAAGGCGTGCTGGAGCTGCATGTTAGCAAAAGTTTCAACAAAAGGCTGAATATTAGAATAATAAATGAACGGTAGGAACATAAAACAACAAATGATTAGCATTTTCACTCCCTAGTTTAGTTGTGAATTTTAGGACAGCATATCAGGAAAAATTAACCAAAGCCCCCACACAGCATCCAGACTCAAAGTTGACCATCCCCAAGTTCAGCCTGACACATCTATGTAACTTGGGCAAAGCTATTGACTAATAACAAGCAGCACATTTCAGTAGATTATTTATATGTCACGCTACATAAAGAATTCTACCAAAATAGTTGGTTATATTAGATAACCAGACCCTGAACTTGAAGGATGAGAACTTTTACCTTCAGGAAGTAAATAACCTTTGCTCAATGCAGGTCTCTCGTAAGGTGGAACCTGAAAGAAATCCAGTGGACATTCATGAATCACTATCTGACTAGACATGGCAAGCAGGAAATATGAGGCGAATGCAATTCTTTGACCAGCGGAAAAACTTTCATTTCAGTCTTATTATTGTTCCATTGCATAATTATCACCCGTGCAAGGGTTTTCCCAACTCACAGCTAACATCAAGTTTATTCAATCGCGCAAGCTAAGCTTTTGTGTTCACCCCTTAAATTATACCATCAACATTACATATCAACGACTAAAATATTAATCAAATTCATTTTGCACCTTCAATACTTTGATGCCAAATTATAAAGCTGGCATAACTTCAGACTGAAAATGTCTAGTGCACAAACTTTAAAAACCCCTATACGGGATTTTTATTAGCTGTGAATTTGAGCTTTTTGGTCTTTTCTGTTTCTTTGGATGATATGATGGGTCAATTATTTGCTTTATTGGTTCCAATGGCGGCAGCTGCGGAATCCGCTATAGGATCAGCCATTTTCATGATTGCTTTCCAACTTTAAAACCCCACATACCAAAATAAGACCAATAGAAAGAGAAGGTACTTATTCACAGAAATGTCCCCAATGGCTTATGTTCCATTAAAAGAACGAGGAAAAGACATGGTATAAGTAATATGAAATTGACAATAACTATTGCAGTCTACCATTACTTACAGTCACAAGGCAAGGCAAGAATTTGTAATCAATCAACCAATACAAGGAAAAGAGAGAGAGAGAGAGAGCCATAGCAAAATACATATGGTACAATGGCGATGCTAACTGTTCAAATTTCAGAATCCTCCTTATAGTTAAGCAGCATACTATTCATTCTTGGGATTTCATAAACGTAACTCACTTTTCATAATCTAACCAACAATGATAGAAAAGAGAGAGGAAGAAGCAGAATTAAGGAGACAAAGCAACTAACAAACTGAAAATTGAACCCATCAATGAAAAGCATGAATAGAACAAAGAGCGAAAAAAAATCAGATGCCCATTAAGGAAAATAAACCTAGAAAGGCTAAAAAGATGAGGGTTTTTTTTTTTTTTTGGCTCACAGTTTCTTCAGAGATGATGCAAAGTTCTCCAGGTGAAACCCCTTTCTTGGTGAATTCAAGAGCTGCATACCCAGCTGCCACTCCTCCTCCAAGAATAACATACACAAATGCTCTTCCCATTTCCTTTGGCTCTCCTTCTCCAACCAAAACTCTCTCCGGTCTCTCTCTCTCTCGCTCTCAAGAGTCAAGAAGAGTAGGGAGATTTATTTCAATTCTCCATTTTGTGTTTTGGGTGGCATTTTGTCATCTAAGGAAAACCCACCATCACTTGTACCATTTTAGGCTCTAAATATATATATATATATATATATATATATATATATATATATGTTTTTTATTTTTTTTGGTTGGATTTTGTTTTAATTTTATGGTTCCATAAAAACAAATAAATAAAAACAAAATTTAGTTAAATTATAGTTATTAATTTTATTTTATCAACAAATGTTTTGAGCTTGAAGCAATCGTGAGACGGAGAAGACACGGTGGGACCGAGTGTAGATATTGGGAAGCGTGCGGAAAGATGAGAGGAGATTATAGATGGCAGGATTTTTTGTGGTGAAGACAAGTGGATAAATCTGATTATTTAAAATTATGGCTATGGCGAGGACAAATTGTTGTCGACCCAAGAATTGTGGATGAGGCTTCGAATCATGTATACCGACCGCATGGACATGTCTTCTCTTCCGAGCTTATCCTGTCTCTTATGGTTGTTTCCATGGTTTACAGACCTTGTGTTTGTTGGCTGTGCCAAGAAGCAGCAACCATCGGGAAAAGGATTGTGGCTTTAGGGGTTAGCTTGCCCCATTTTCCATGGAGTGAATTTCTTTTCTTTCTTTTTTTTTTTTTGATAATTTTCTTTTGTGCCACGCTGCTGGGTGAATATATTTTTCTTTAATAATAACATAAGTGCTTATTTTGGCATTCTATTTAAGTACTCCCAACCACCTAATTATTTTTTTAAACTAAGTTTCAAATTCATTCGTGTGAGGGTTGATCTTGTTGACTTGATAGGTTAGAAGCACCACAAAATCAAAAAAACAAAAGATGACACGGCCTAGTTGTAGCAATATGGAATTTTTATAAGACAACTTGATCTTTCAAATGATTATGTTATTGCAAAATGGAATGTGAATTATTGTTGTTTTGAATATTATTCAACAAAGTTTTTCTTATATGGAGACTCTACATAAAATAATTTAAGTCATAAAATTATAATATAAAGATGCCCTCAAGCTCACTATCGATCAGTTCCATCAAAATATAATTAATTATACACAAACTACATATTAAATAACAAGATTATAACATTTCTTTGAACATACATAATCTTTTTAAAAACATGGAACGTCATCCTTCCTTACAATTCTTATTATAACCCATTTTTTTATGAAGCTTAACTACATGTGAAAATTGTTGTTGTTTGATATTGTAGTTGTGGGTAAGGTTCACACACACTCATAATTTTTATCGTTTGATAAAGTTCCATCATAATTTTTCAATAATAGGTCCCACCATTAACTGTGGTGCAACCACAAGTTAGCTGCTTCTTGTAATGGGAAAATGGATGAACAGTCATGCGTGACTGTTCATCCATTTTCCCATTACAAGAAGCAGCTAACTTGTGGTTGCACCACAGTTAATGGTGGGATTCTTCTATGAATAATGAAATTGATCCGGCCGGACCGGTCCAGTTCAAAGCTAAAAATGCATTAAACCGGGTCCGACCCAAAAAAATATTTTTTTTTATTTTTAATTGTGTTTTATTCAAAAAACTAGTATTAAATATTATTCAATGACTATATAAATTAGATAGAGATCGCTTGATGACGCTACATTTACAGAATTTAATCGCAATCTCAATTTCATACGTGATGGAATTGTAGATAGTTTAATGGAAGAATACAAAATATTTTATATAAAGTATTATTTATTTCATGATATAATAGCAATAGTTAAATCTACAATATTTAAATTAAAAACCATCAATATTAATATATATATTTTTTAAATTATTTTATAACCTCAATTTCAAAAACATTATTAACCAAACACATTAAACTACTTTTTGTTCAATTTTAATTTCAATCAAAGTTTTAATCAAATACTTATTTTTTCAAACCAATCTCAACTAAAAGTACTTTTTATAAAATATTTTTTTTCAAACCACAACTACAATAACAATCACAATACCAAACAGGCTCGAAATTACTCATAAGAAATAATTCAATGTAGCCTCTGTCTGCTTTAAGTTGATGAAATATCAGGGCATGGATCATGGTTGTTAAAAATGCGTTTTAACTCGTAAAATCGTACGATTTTACGAGTTAAAACCCATAAAACGTGTAAAAACGGAGACAAAAATCGAAAAGCATTAAAATCGTATAAAACCGGTTTAAAATCGCATAAAACCGTAAAAACTCGCAAAAACGTTAAAAATGTTACATTTTCACGACTTAACCAAAATTTCACCGAACCGAATGCAAAATTAGAAATGCAAAAATTTTGACTTTGTCCCTGTCTCACAAATTCACAATCTCTTTTCTTTCCCAATTCCCACCCGACTAGGCGACCACCCTCACCCTACCAGTGACTTCAAGAAATCATCCCCTCTCTGTCTCACACTCTCTCTGCTCCCAGTCTCCTTGACTCCCTTCCCCTTTCCCCTTTCCCCAGCAAATCAAGAAATCATTCCCCCCCCCGATCCAGAGCGTTCTTGGCGAGACGAAGGTAAGAATTGATTCCCAATCCCAAACTTTGTTTTTTTCTGTCTAATGGTGGTGATTAGAGATAAAAAAAAAATGATATGGGTATGCTGTGAAATTCACTTTTTATCTTCTAGGTATTCTAAAAATTAGTGGTTTGCTTATAGGTATTCTAATAATGGTTTACTGAGCTTTGGATAAGCATTTATGCTAACTTGTACCTGCACTGCTAAGCTATTTACCATCAGCCAATTCTATTTTCTAGGCTAAAATAACATAATTAGACCAATTTTCAGACATTAAAGGATTGGTAATCAATCACAGCAAATTAAACAGTTTGAGGACTTGTATAGGCAACTTTACTGATGGAAAAAGGACAAAAGCTAATGGAGGAAATCACAGTCACCATAAGTGCAAATGGGTTGAAGTAAATGGTAGATTTCTGCATTTTTCCCCTAGTTATTTTTTCACTTCAATGAAGTAGCTAATGACGTTGGAATCCATTAAAAAGAAAAAAAAGATTTGATAAGAAAATCCCATTCAAAGGGAAGGAAATGGAGCTTGGCACTTTGACTGGTGATTTTAATTACAAGCAAAACCAGATTTCTTTTAATGTTCACCTATGCTCTGTTTGATCTTGCTTGTTTTGGTGTTGTAGATTCTGTAATTCTGCAATCTGCATAGACAACGATCCAGCAAAGCAAGGAAGCAACGAAGTATTCCAATTTTCAAGATTGCAGGTATTATGTAAATCCAAAAATTGCAAACTTTAGGGCAATTGATGCACCTATTTTGAATGCCTTAAAATGGACATCAACAACAGCATCTTGTTTACCAGCCTTAAAATGGTCATCTATTAATGTTGCATATATATAAGCATTTGGCATGATATTTTGGTCCAGCATCTTTTTCATGATACGAACAGCTACATCAAGCATTCCTTTCTTTGTATAGCCATTTATTATAGAAGAATATTTGATGATATTTGGAACAACCTGTTTCCTCTCCATTTCTCGCAACAACCTGTTTCCTCTCCATTTCTCGCAACAGAGATTATGCACCATCCATGTCTCCCAACTTGCAGTATCCATCGATCATTGTTGTATAGGTAATGTTATTTGGAATACAATTTAGCTTTGCAAGTGAGCAAAACATGGCCTCCATTGGATTATGTATAAACTATTATAATTTTATTTGAATTATGTATTTTAAGATGTTTGGATATTTGTATTGTTTATTTTATTTTTATTTGAATTATGTATTTTAATATGTTTGGATATTTGTATTGTTTAAAATATTTTACTTGCGATTTTATGATTTTAGTTAAAATATTTTACTTTCAATTTTATGATTTTTAGTTAAAAAATTTTACTTCCGATTTTACGATTTTACGATTCGAGTTTACGAGTCGAGTTTAAATTGAATGTTCTATGTCGTGTAAAAAAAACGTTTTTGACAACCTTGACATGGATGGCCTAATCCGGTTGATCCGGAATATTGGGCCTTGAGCCTGTGATTGGATGCCGCCGGAGGAGCTGAAGAAGAATTAACAGCTAGTGAACAAAAAGCTAGCCACTAATTTCATAATTCCATTTCGGAAGTGCGCAGTGAGAGAAGAAGGAAATTCTTTATTCAAATTTCAAAGCATGCTACTGCGCTCACGGCCCGGCTGGCCTGCCAGCGGTGGTGGGAATTTTCCTGTTCCCTGGTCAAAGACTTGGGTGGACGCAACCAAAAGTAATCGATCGAGACCGAGGAGAACCGAGCATAAGTCGGAGATCATAAAACCAAAACTAGAATGAATCGACTAGAAAGTTTGTTCCGTAGGCTTTCGAGAAGGGGGCTCATGGCTTTCGAAGTCGAAATCACCCGGAAGAAATGGCTCTGCGGAGGATACAGCCCAACAAGATTCTCCAGTAAGAAATTCGGGCTGGATAGTGACCCCTACCCTGTGATCTGCAGACATTGATTAGTTTTCTAAAAAAGGTTACTTAGAATGGATTAACCAAGCAAATTCTGAAGCGTGATATGAAGTGGAAGTGATTGGTTGACAATTACATGTAAAACACATAAAAACATGAAATATATGATAAGCATATCCATATTCAATATTTCTAATATCATTTCTATACTCTAAGAATAAAAACTTCATTTTTATTTTTATTTTCTCACAAACACATTAAAAGCAATACCATCTTTCCAATTTATTTCATAACTAGAAGAAACACATCATCATTGATTATTTCTTGATCACATTAAAGCGATACTATTTTTTCAATTTAATTTTCTTCATTTATAATAAACGAGTCCTTTCAAATTTGGATAGATTATTTAATATTAATTACTCCAAAGATCAAGCATGTCAATTTACAATTTTTATTCTATATATTTGCCAGCTAAAACAGAGTAATATATCAATTGATATGATTAATAGTTTACATAAAAAATTGTGAATAATGAATAGGTATTTTAATTTTACAGAAATAAAATTCACAAATAACTTGTATCATTAAAAAAATTATAATAATTATAGTCAAAATCAAGCCCTTGGTTATCTAATTGCATAAATTTTGCAAGATATAAATTTAAAACAATGAAAATATTAAGGTACAGATGACCAGAATGCACAATTTTATATTTTTTTTAAACTCGTAAAATCGGTATGATTTTACCGAGTTTAAAAGAGTTTGACCGAATTTACTAGTTTTCGAGTTTTAATCTGATTGGACATGTTAAATACATGTTAACTTATAAAATCATAAGATTTTAAGAGTTAGCTCATTTTTTTGACAACATTGATCCTCACCATTACAATCAACTTGGGATTTTCATAACTCAATGTTCTAACCATGTCAATTATTTATTTATTTCTCATATTATTTTTCAATATTAGAGGCATATCTACACTTAATATAATTTTTCTAACCTGAAGGCATAATTTATATCATATTATTTTCCTATTCTAAAAGCATAATTTATTTCACATCACCTATGCTTTTCTATTATATTCTTCATTTATAATTATAAACAATTATGCAAAACACTTATTTATCATCGTGTACACATTCCTATAACATATTTCATTTACAATCATAAACATATTTCATTTAATTAAAAAGAAGTGGTGGAATGTTGTATTTCAGGGGTGGTAATATCTACAACTAATCATTTCATGTAGCCTCTCCAAGGAAGAACCTTAAAATGATGAACGAAAGGGATTGAAAAGCTCTGAATTGATTCAAATAATCCTAATAACAAGGCTGCAAATTACTCAGCATCTTTGTTCCTATCTTTTGGAAGTGTCTTCGTGGTAGTAAAATGCGAGATTATTTGGCAATATAGTTGTGATTGCTTTTCAAATAAATTTTTGTATTAAAATGCATGTTAATAATATTTTTTTTATTTTTAAAAAATTATTTTTAATATCAGCACATCAAAATAATTTGAAAACACTAAAAATATATTAATTTGAAGTTAATAAAAAATAAAAAAAATATTTAAATTTTTTCAAAAATACTTTTAAAACACAAATATAAACTTACACAAGTGGTGTTACATGTTAGTGTCATGTTTTACAGGGCAAAGGGCTAAAAGTCCCAACAACTTCAGCCTGCGCTCAAGTTGTTAGATTTGTTTGGTTGTGGAATGATAACTAAGAGTGTGTTTGATATTGCGGTAGTTGTTTGAAAAATTTATTTTATAAAAGTACTTTTAATTGAGGTTGGT
>JAAWWB010000130.1:0-24971 GCA_018804465.1 Populus tomentosa
ACATGAGGTGAACATATTTGACAATTCAAGGCACCTGGACTTGGCTTTGCCAAGTCAAGAGTGATTGGACGTGATAGTCAACCAAATCAAAGAAAAGTGAGCTTGTCATGTTTGTCAGACCCAAGTAAACATGAGTCAGACATGTTTACTTATTATTAGTATTATATATTATTATATTATTATTATTATTATCATAATTACTATTAACTATTACTATACTACTACTCTTATTGTTGTTGTTGTTGTTGTTGTTGTTAATTTTATAAATATTATTATTAATAAATTTGAAAAAATGTTATTTTAAAAAAACCATAAAATTGATTTAAATGACAAAATTTAAAACTATAAGAACTTTAAAAAAAAAAAAAACAACTAAGGGAAAAGAAAAGGAAATCAAAAGTAAAAGGACTGAATTGAAAATATAATATACTCAATCAACCCATCATCACAAGGTCTCATAATTCTAGACCTTATTTCAATCATTATTGTTCAACACCTCATACAATCCACACAATATATATATATATATATGGAATACTAACATGTAAAGAGAGAATTTAAAATATAATAAGTATTCTTAAACTTTCAAAAAAGATTAATTACAGGATAACTAATGTACTACATGCTGAGCTAAGACTTTAATATATATATATCAAGGTTTTACACAAAGCATATTGCATAATCACGTTAATTCCATTATGATTAAGTTAAATATTTACATAAGCTTAACAAAATGGAGTCCTCAACTAATGATCTCCTTGTATATTTGATGAATCATTACACAAACAACCTAGTAAGCATACCATTATGTTAATAAAAGAAATATATATGGTCATGTAATGTATACAAATGAAGTATAATTTCTTATCAAATTCATAGGAATTCTAACAATCAACTTATAATTTGCTTGTGAATCATTTAAATCCAATCAAAACTCATTTATATATCCTTAATTTTAATACTCTTATTTACTTGCATGAACCGAGTGACTTCGCATAGTCCAACCTGAATATTCTTAGGCAATTACATTTATCAATTTCCCCCGGGTCATTCAAACATGGATACCCATTACAATTCGAGTCTTATCAATCGTTCTTTGGCGTCCCAACACAAACATCATTAGCCAAAGCTAATCTTGTAATTCTTTTCCTGACAATCCTATCACTGAATGTCCATTACCCGAAAATAATATTGCAATTCATCTCCTGGAAATCCTATCACGGGTGCGATTAGTCGAAGCTAATCTTGCAATTCGTCTCCCGGCAATCCTATCATGGATGCATTAGTCAAAGCTAATCTTATAAATACACTAGAATTTTTTTACATTGAACATGACATTTATTGTAATTGCATTCACTAGAAAAACTTTAAATTGCATAAGTGCAAAGAGGAGGGAAAATCACGCACTTGCTTCGCCTATCTTGTGACCTCCCCCAATAGAAGGTCCAATCCTTGTTGCTCCTTCTAAATCATAAGGAAGTATTTGGTCATGATCCCTTCAAACCGAATGTTATAGAGAATCCATATTAATTTATTACACATATGTTACTTTCTATGCATGTTCATTTCCTCATAATAACATACATACACATATCATATATATTTTCAGAGTTAGTATCTCAACGTGCAAGTGTCCGCACAACTCAGTTCTTTTATGCGTGTGTGTGTGTAGTTTTCACATGAAAGTCTAATTGTTACTATTTTAGACCTGAACCGTTACTATTTGATCTATTATTGTCTTAGACCTTAACCGTTACTGTTTGATTTGTTACTGTCTTAGATCTGATCTGATCTGTTATTGTTTTAAATCTCAAATGTTACTGTTTGATTTGTTACTGTCTTAGACCTCAACTGTTACTATTTGATCTGTTACTATCTTAAACCTCAACTGTTACTGTTTGATTTGTTATTGTCTTAAACCTCAACTATTATTGTCTTACACCTGAACTGTTACTGCTTGATCTGTTATTGTCTTAGACCCGAAGTGTTACTGTCTTAGACATGTTATTATCTTAGACATGTTACTGTTTTGATTTATTATTGTCTTAGACCTAAAGTGTTACTGTTATTGTTTGATCTGTTAATGTCTTAGACCTGAACTGTTACTGTTTGATCTGTTACCGTCTTAGACATGACCTGTCATCATTTTACATATAAATTGTTATTGTTTGATATGTTACTGTCTTAGATATCTCACCTTTTGTAACAGTCCTGTGGAATTTCATGGGTTTTAGCCACCGATTTAACATTTCTAATGAATTATTAATATCTCATAACTCCATTATATACAAAATCTAATAAGGACTAGCAATCAATTATATTCCTCATCAGGCATCTCCATGAAATTTAAGAAGTTGTAAATAGATATTCAAAAAAAATAGTTTCTACTGCCTATATTATTCATCAAATCACATCATGGAGTATAAAGCATTAACAGAGTAGCATAAAACAGGATCGAAAGACTCTCATCATTAGCCGACCACTAGCTCTATTTAATAATCATTTTTTTTACTTTAACTACAATAATTTAATCACTTTACTCTAACTTTCACAGTATTTTCCATAACAATTTACAGTAATTTTTTATTTCCCTCAAGAACCCTAACTTTTTAAATTTTAAAAATTCAATCAATTAAAGACTTTAAGCTATTAAAAATCAGATCAAAAGTCTTTAAAATGCCTTACCAAGCAAGTAATTAAACTCTAAACACTACCAAATTCAAGCTTCCAACTCCTCTTCTTCTTTAATCTTGGTCAAACTTCCCTTCTCTTTTGTATTCACCTTCACTAGATTTTTCTTCCTTCCAATTAATGCTCACTAAGCTTGGTTAATGTTCCCTCAAGATCTCCTTTTAAGATTTTATGTTTCTTCTACCATTTTTTCTCTTTCACATGTAAATGGTAGTTTCCCCTCTTTCTTTTTCTCTCTTTTTTCTTCTTGCTCGTGCCCACACACATGCACACTAATACACACACACACACACACACACATATTTTTTTTTTACCAAATTCCCTCTATATCCCAAATAGTAAATTTCTTGTTCTATAAATAAAATTCTTGGATCCTAATATTTGTCTATATAAATGTTTTACCCAGGTGAATTTGAATTTCATGTAGTTACATATTGATAATTTTATTTTCAGGTAACTCACTCTTAGTAATATTTTATTCACTTTTCTATATTTATTTATTTATTTCATACTTGGTTTGTTCTAATGCTTATTTGGTATTTCTGATAAATCTATTCTATAAGCATTTAGATTGCTTTTCTACCTAATTTTCAACTGGGATTTACATGTGCAGCCTTGCATTTTTTTTTGTATAATTATTGTTCAATAAATTTTACATGTGTGTCGGTTTCTATTATAAATTTTATGTTTTTTTATTACAAATTTATTTTTACAGAGGAATTTATTAAATATGACTAGATAAATTACCTATGTTGCGATGATAGATATCTTAATCTTCATTTTTCGTTTGATTTTCTCAATTTTTTTTTATTGTTGATTATTTTTTTTCATTACTTTACACAATTGTTATTGAGTTGTTTAATTAGAAGTGTACATAAATTTTTCGATTTACATCTAAGAGATTTCTTGCTATATATATATGGAGAATCTAGTGGAGGAAACTATTTGGTTAATGCCCAAAAGAGTTTAAAGGCTTTAAGTGCTTTAGATGTTGCTTTCCTTTAGGGAAAAACTTTACCTTTTAAGATGACTGTTTAAGGTATGTACCATACTCATTTTATACATTAGGTCCAAACATATAGATGGATACATAAAATATTTTTGGAGATACTTAACTAAGTTATTCAAGTCCTTGTAGTAATAGAGAGTTAACAAGCATGCGTTACTCTTTACTTGCTAACAGTTGCTAGGATTTCACTTCTCACTCAAAACTTGAGCTTCCATACTCTTTTTGTTCATCATGCCACATTTTATCTCGAGTTGCTCAAATAATATCTAAATTGGATTGATGTCCTTTTACATTTTACAATTTGATTCTTATATTAAATTCGAGACAGTTTAAGTATTTTTTTAAATGTTATTTATCCATTACTTGAAAGCCAAATAATATACCTTTTAAAGCTGCCACCTCTTGATTACATGTTTAGAAAGTGTTTTTTCTTTCTTTCAATTGTCTCACAATTAAAAGCAACGTGCATTTTTAAAAGTAGCTCGTGGTAACACGTGAACAACCTATATAGTTTAAAGAGAAAGTGACTTGTATTGTCTAACAAATCAAATTATAAGACCTAAATTATCCAAATTAAAAGTGTAATGGTGTTTTTATAATATTCAAAACCATAGGGCCTCTAGGGTCATGGAACATGAGGAGCCAATTGCATTGCTTTTTTAGTTTTAACCATTAGTTAAAAAGTGACCACTCCCAGCTATGTTTTGTGGGAGAAACCTATACGTGTGTGTGTGTAAATCTTTGACCAACTAACACAGAGGGGACACCTAATGCTATGCTAATCATTATCAAATCAAATAAAAATCATACAAACAAAGCCACAACGTTACAGGTGCGGATTCCCTCCTCTAGAGATTTAGAAGGTTCCACCATTGTAGACTAGTTCATTTTATTATTATGCATAACGACTGATATTTTACAATCTGAACTCCAGAGCTGGATATTATTATTCTATTAAGTCTTTAATATTGGATGCCATCACTCTCCGACAACCTCTGGCTTTTTGAGGAGTTGAGCGAAGGAGTGGAAGCGTACTCATGCATGTCTCATATTCTTCCTTCCACAGACCCATCGACGGTTTCTACCAAGTAAGATCTGCACAACCTCCTTCATGTTTGGCCTTTTAGAAGGCAACATGCTGGTACAGAACACCCCTAGTTCGTAAACATCTCTCATCTCATCCACGTAACAAGCCTCCTTTATCTCCTCATCTAACACATCGACTATAGGTTTTCCTTCTTGCATGTGACGCCATGCCCATTCGGCAAGGCACGTATCCTCGTCACCAGAATTAGCTGCTTTCCCTGTCGTTAGTTCAAGAAGGACAACTCCAAAGCTATAAACATCAATCTTCTCATTCACTCTTACTGTTCGAGCATACTCTGCAGTTCAAGTTATAAAATATAACGAACTTAGATGAAACTGTTTGGTAGTGGAAAAGGAGGGAAAG
Source organism: Populus tomentosa (assembly GCA_018804465.1). Taxonomy (NCBI): domain Eukaryota; kingdom Viridiplantae; phylum Streptophyta; class Magnoliopsida; order Malpighiales; family Salicaceae; genus Populus; species Populus tomentosa. The sequence goes on from JAAWWB010000130.1 coordinate 5,151, forward strand.
GAAACATATGCACAAAAATGGCTACGTTTTCTCTTATTACCTGGAGCTATGTAACCCAAAGAGCCAGCCACAGCAGACACAGTAGCAACTTCTCCCTGCTTAACAAGCATCCTTGCTAAACCAAAATCGGCGATTTTTGCGTTGAACTCAGAATCCAACAGTATATTGCTTGACTTGACATCTCGGTGTACTATGGGAGGAGAGCAGTCATGGTGCATGTAGCACAGACCCTGGGCAGCTCCCACTGCAATCTGCAGCCTCTTGGACCAGTCCAAAGCAACATGATTCACTGAACCCGATGCACCTTTTGCCTTTCTCTCAGAATGCAGCCATTGATCAAGACTACGCTTCTCCATATACTCGTAAACAAGAAGTTTCGAGTTATCATTGGAAATACAACAAAGCAACTTCACTATATTCAAATGCCTTATGGTACCCAGTATCTCAATTTCCGCAAGGAACTCCTTCTCAAGTTTCTGGTCTGAATTTCTGTTATTCGAGATTCTTTTCACAGCTACATCACCAAATCCATTTGCACCAACACGATATACTTTTCCTGATCCACCACTTCCTATCAGGTTGCTTTCTTTCAATCCTGAAACTATGTTTGATTCAGTAAAATTCAACTTATGGAAATTGATGAATTGCCATTCTGAATCCAATCTATGGTTTCTCTTCCTGTGAACTCTGATCATGATGAATGCAAATAACAACGCTAACAGAAAGGCTGCAAACAAAGTACTTAATATCAAGGCTAGGAATTGGGTTGAAGTTTTGCTTGATTTATGAGGTCTGGAATTGCAAAGCTTAATGTATAGGGATGACCTTCTTGTACAAAGACCAGGATTGTTCAAGAAACTAGTGGCATAAGCAACATTTTCATACTCAGTGGGGATTTGCCCCATGAGATTATTCGAAGAGAGATTGAGAAAAACAAGATTCAGAGAACCAAGTTGTGGTGGAATTTTACCAGAAAATTGATTATCTGATAAGTCCAGTTCGAGCAGGTGAGGTAGGGTAGCAATCTCCTCCGGAATCTGTCCAGAAAGTTGATTTTGACTGAGGTTTAGAGTAGTTAAAGATTTCCATGAGATGATGTCAGATGGAAGTGCTCCGGTCAGCTGGTTCTTATCAAGTAAAAGAACCGTCAGATTAGGAAGAGCGGTTAATTCAAGAGGGATAGTGCCAGTAAATTGGTTATTGCTCGCTTTGAAGACTCCCAGATTCCTCCAAGAATTCCCTTCAATGGAAATACTCCCAGAGAACTTGTTGTTACTTATCTCGAGCAGTGAAAGACTAGTTGACACTTCATTAGGAAGCTCTCCAGTGAACAAATTATCACTTATCATCAGTAGTTGCAAATTTAACGCTGTCCATAAACCAACAGGAATATTGCCAAAAAATGCGTTGTTTGAGATTCTTACTATTATCAAACTACTGCAATTCTCAAGTGATTTTGGCAACTCTCCACCGAGCTTATTATCAAAAGCTACCACTCCTGTTAAGCTACCTCCATGGCATAAATATTCAGGCAGGTTCCCTGTAAGCCTATTGGAAGCAACCTGGAAGCCTTCAAGGGATGAGTATCGACCAAGATCTGGAGGGATTGGCCCTGATAAATTGTTGCTAAACAACTTAAAAACTTTCAATGCCGGAAGACGACCAATGCTTTCTGGGATCTCCCCAGATAACTGATTGAAGAACAAACTCAAACCTGATAATTTGTCAAGCTTCCCAAAATCAACAGGTATTGTACCAGTCAGATTGTTCGCCGAAAGATCGACGGAAGTCAAATTCAAAGCTTCAACAACCCGAGGAATTTCCCCAGATAATTTGTTCATGTGAAGATATAGCACTCTCAAATTCATCAACATGAACAAACTGCCAGGAATATTCCCAGTTAGTTTATTAGAGGATAAATCCAAGTGCTCCAATGCCACCATTTCTCCAATCATTTGTGGAATCTCGCCAATCAAATTCGCTCCGGAAATCCACAACATCTTCAGTTTCTTCAGCTGGGTGAAACTGGAATGCAACCTTGATGGAGAAAATCCATTGTGAGCCATCGATAACTCTTCAAGCTTAGACAAGTTGCCTATTTCTGGAGGGAAAGTGCCGTTGAACTGATTGTCATAAAGCCGGAGAGTTCTTAGCTCTGGTAACAGTCCGATGGCTGCTGGAATGTTACCAGAGAAGTTATTTGCATAGAGGTTAAGGTATGAGAGGCGAGCCAAGCAGTCAATATCATCAGGAATTGTGCCAACAATATAGTTCTGAGAGAGGTCTAAGATCTCCAACTTGGACAAGTTATGTACAGCCACAGGGAACTTTCCAATAATATTGTTATTAGAAAAGTTGAGAAATGTGAGGCTCTTAAGGTCTGAAAGAAAGGGTGGGATAGTTCCAGAGATGTTCTTGTTATCAAGGATGAGTTGAGTGATGTAGTTATCGGTGCAGACTACTCCAGGCCAATTGCAATGAGAGTAGTTTGATGGGGTCCATTGCTCAAGAGACAACGGATTTTGCCAGTGTTCTTTCAGTCTTAGTAGAACGGCTTGTTGTTGATCATGAAATTGGGAGTTTGCATGAAGGAAAAGGATGAGGGTGAGGAAGTGAATTAAAAGGACAATGGGGGCTATTTCCGACATTTCGGAGGGTTTGAGTTTGTTGTTCTGGTGTGAACTCGTCTAAGATGAACTACAGAGAAAGACTGATTTATAGAGGTGATGATGCTCAGATTTCGGGCATCTATATTTACTGTATCTAATATTCAACTTGTTTGAAGGATTAAAAAACGATAGTGATCTCCTTCAAGTCTTTCGGGCACACTCAGCTAAAACACCGGAAGTTAGTGGCGTGGGGGGTGCTTGCAAAACAGCTATGATTGTTAATATACTATATAAATAAAGCATGTATACTTATAGCATATAGCTATTAATGGTGTTCACAGACCGTTTGGTTTGGATAAAAAAAACCAACTAGCCAGATTTTTTAATTTTTTAAAAATTTGATTTGAATCGAATTAAAAACCAGTTCAAACCGAACCGGTTCAATTTCAATTTAGTTTGTTTTTTCTTTGAAAACCGAGAGATCTAATTCCATCAGAAGAAAAAATAATTAACCCTAAATGAAGCAACGAAAACATAGCTCTACCCGTCAAGTTTCAACAAACACTACTAAAAAATCCAAGGAATACATCAAAAAATATTAATTAAGTGGATCCAATATAACTCTACTAGTAAAAAACAACATTGTTATCAATGTTTTCAACAACCTTTATGAGCCTTCCTTTTGACAAGGAGCAGAGTCAAGCAAAGGAAGAACTCTTGGCAAGATGGAGTGCATGGAACCATCTTCACCCACCACTTATAGATTAAGGATCAAATTGGTAACTAAATCCACTATCCAAAATTTTTAACACATGAATTTACCAAATTCAAATAAAAATAAGAGAATTAAGAGAAACCTAAATGAAAATCCCAAATGGGTCATAAAAATATCATTTTCTCATCCTTAAAAACTTGAAAAATTAAAACAATTATGCAGAAAACAAGAGATGAGGACATCTAAGGAGATGTTGAGTAGCAGCAACCATCTTAGAGAAGGTGAGACGTATCCCTTGACCTCCTACTTGAAACAACATCTTTTTTCTTTCTTTTTTTCATGCTTTTCAAATTTCTCAATTCAGGTTTCTTAAGGTTTTATGACAAGAAAGTCTCTTGAACTGCAATTAATCAAATTATACCCAGTAAAGAGTACATATATTAGGGAGAAAGAGAGAGGGGTGGGGGAGCAACGGATGGGTGGAGTGAGGGGAAGGGAGGCGACTTCTATAGTGATTTAGGATTAGGTGTTTATTTTGGTTGAAACAGGTCACTCAGTTTCAGCTTTCTAAAATCAAAACCAACCCGAATCGAATGGTTTTTCTTGTTTTTAAATCATTTTTTTTTCTTGGTTTGGTTTTTTTAATTAATCTTTTTTTTTCTTGGTTGGTCGAGTTTTTTAAACACCTCTAATAGTTATACTAGAAGAAAAAAAGGGATAGAGAGAAAGATCTCTCTAAAATGTGTTAATGTCTTCTTTTTATGGCTTTAAATGACTTTTTGATACTTAAATTAGCATTAATGATGGAGGAAAAGAGCATTAAGAGGTTATGTTGTATGTATTTGCAAAGCAAAGTTTAAAATGAAAAAAGATGGAGTTTTTTTTATGAAAGAGAAGATCCTTTACCTTAGAATTCAAAATTGTTTATACAATCTTGAACCCATGTGAGTGTGTCCATACAAGAGTAGGATAGGCTACTTGTCACCTACAACTTTGGACTAGTTAAGGACATGCCTATAAGGACAATAAAACATTACAAAGGTTGTTCTTTTTTTAAAAAAAAAAAAAGTTTTATGGATTGTGTATTATTGATCACAATAATGAGATCAATATTTAAGAGACATTTTGACAATAATCAAGCTTTCATTTAATACATATAAGTTTTTCTTTAAGGTTGGTGTTGAGTAGACCATGTTCGACCCAGAGGTTATGCATCCGGGTCTGGGTGTACGAGCCTTGTCTAAGGTTCAGTCTTCATGGAATGTTAGCTAGCCTTATATCTAAGGTATTTGTCTTGTTGGATCATATAGACATCTCAAGTCCAATCTTGTGGGTTTTATAGAACCTAAATTTCATCCCTTATCAATTACCCTTATCTTAAAGTGAGGTTTACTCAATTTGAGATTTCATATATGATGTAATTTGAACAAACCTAGGCTTTAAATATATAACTCATCAAGTTTAAATTGTCTAACCATCTTATTTGAAAAGTTACGTGAATAGACTACGATATTGGAGAGTGACATGTAATTCAAAGTATATAAATCAATTGAAAAATATAGATGCTAGATATCCTAAGTTGAATGATCAATCAAGTGCTTCTAAAGATGTCTAAAAAGCTATCCAAAATGACTAAAATTTTATACTAAGTGGAGTAGTGCCTTTATTCCTATACAAGATGTAACTATACACTTATGATAGAGCATTTACTTTATACTCGGTGATGTGATTATAAAAAAACATTTTTAAAAAAATGTGCTCCTTTAAGGCTAAAATGGATTGCAATTATAAAAATATATTTTTTAAGCTATTATGGATTGCAATTATAAATAAATTGAGACTCTTGTGCAGGGAAAGACCTATATAATAAAGAGAAGTCCTTCTAGGACCCAAGTCCTTTTATACAGCCTTAAGCCTCTATAGGTTTGTTGTGTAACCAAATCTTGAAAGATAAATGAGATTATTGTAAAACTAGGCCTTAAAGTATAGGCTTTGCCTTTTGTGAGAACAATCATACAATCAAGTTAAAGGATGCCATGTTTTTTGGATATGTGATGGCATGAATGGCACATATTATTGACTTTTAAGAACATGTGTTCAATATATTTTTTTCATCTAGGAAGGGTGTTCTACTTGTTCAACTGGGTACACTAAAGCTTATAGGTAATAATTAATGGTTATGAGTATAATATCTATTAAAGAATGCATGCCTAGTCTATTAAAGAAGGATGCATAACCAGTTCTATATGGGAAAGAGAGGTTAGCTTAGCTAAGGGGATATAAGATTAGTCTGATGGATGGAGATGTTTGGTTATTCCATAAGGTTAGTCTATGGGAACATATTACTAATATGTCAATAAGGGATGGAAAACAAGTTCAACTACATGAGCAATTAGTCCACTAAGGAAGAATGCAAGATAAAGCCTTATTGAGAATAGGCACACTACTAGGTTATATGAAGAGCGTACGCGTGATCCATCCATCAAAAAATTATACATTACCAAGTCTTTTAAAGGAGGGACATGTGATCATAGAGAAGACTTTGTTAAAAAGAGGCGGGGCAAGGTGAGTTCCTTTATACTTGAGCAAGTTGGCTCATTAAGCTTAAAGAAATATGACCTTATATTTGGGTAAGGTGTTTTCCCAATAACAAGAAAACTCAGATGCTTTTATACCTGGGCAAAATGCGTACCTTTATAACTAGGCAAGACAAGTCTTTTTATACTTGGACAAGGTGGCTTATTGAACCTTAAAAGAAACAATCTTTATATCTTGGCAAGGTGGTTTTTTTTTATTAACTAGAAGAGTTGGATGCCTTTATTTCTAAGCAAGGTGGTTTTTTTTTTTTTAAGTTTAAAGGAATATGATTTCTAAAGGAATGAAATTCCATAAGAAATATAACTTTTAGAGAAATATGGTTCCTAAAGGAACATGGATCCCAAAGGATTATGGCTATTGGTTCTTAGAGGAACTAGACTCCTAAAGGAATAGGGTTTTTAGAGGAATATGGTTCTAAATAATCATTTTTCAATGGACACTAGAGATTCTTTGGTTGAATAGTCAGGCAAGCGAATAATATATGCTTAAGGTTCCTAGGTTAGAGGACTGGAAAAATAGAGTAAACACTTGAGGTTCTAGATGTTTATGCAAAGTACATAGGGAATACATGTTTGAGGATCCTAGGATGGGCTAATAGATAAAAAGAATAGATGCTTGAGGTTTTGGTATGCACGCAAAGTAAGAGAAGAATGTATATATGAGGATCCTAACATACATTACTAAACATATGGAATGGGCCCCTAAGGTTTTTGGTATACATATTGAGCTAAGAGAGAAATTATACTTACTCAAGTAAGATGAACCCGAATGTAATCATGTTTGTTAGATAGGCATGTCTTTTATTGCTTGGCATGTGCTTTATAGACCTCAGCATTTGACCAAATAATTTCCATTGGTTAGTAAACTTCGTGGCCATATACAAAGTCAATATATTTGGATATCTAACAGATAGAGCCTTTTAAGAAGCTGACCAATTTGATTTGCTTATTTAAAGAAAATATGGCATTCATGTGTTAAGAGGTATTTGGTACAAATTGAGTTATATCTTAAAGTTTGGATCAATAAACATGTTGTTGCTCTTGCATTTCACTTGAATGGTATTCGGTACAACTTTGGAATACCGTTGCTATTCTTTATTTCTTACCTTCTAATTGAAGATGAATACTTGGTTATAAGCTTATTTTCTAGTAACTTTTTCTTTATTCTCTTAAGAACTTGTCTTATAAGATTTATCCCGCATAATTTTTTTACTCATTCAATGTGGTTTATTTTGTCAAGGTAGTGAAAAATAAATGAGACTAAATAGACATTGGATGGAAGATTGGTATGATTTCTACAGGTATTACTTTTCATTTATGTATTGATTGAGCTATATTTGAAAGTTTGGATCAATAAACATGTTGTTGCTCTTGCTTTTCACTTGAATGGTATATGGTATAACTTTGGAGTATCATCCCTATTCTTTATTTCGTGCCTACTAATTGATGGTGGATAATTGGTTGTGAGCTTATTTTCGAGTATCTTCTTCTTTGTTCTTTTAACAACTTGTCTGATAAGATTTATCTTGCATAATTTTTTCACTCATTCGATGTTTATTTTGTCAAGGTGATGGAAAATAAATGAGACCAAATAGACATTGGACGGAAGACTATTATGATTTCTAGAAGTATTACTTTTTATTTTTATGTTGATTATGCTATATTTTAAAGTTTGGATCAATAAACATGTTGCTCTTGCCTTTCACTTGAATGGTATTCAATACAACTTTGGAGTATCATCCCTATTCTTTATTTCTTGTCTTCTAGTTGATGATAGATACTTATTTGTAATCTTATTTTCTAGTATCTTTTTCTTTGTTCTTTTAACAACTTCTCTGATAAGATTTATCCTGCATAATTTCTTTACTCATTCAATATGGTTTATTTTTCCAAGGTAGTGGAAAATGAATGAGACTAAATAAACATTTAAGGGAAGACTAATATGATTTTAACAAGTATTACTTTTCATTTCTATGTTGACAAGTCGGGCTCTAAATGGTTGGTCCAATTGATCTTGTATACTAGCAGCTTTTTGTTTCAAGAATTTTAAGGGGAATTTATATGAATAAAAGATAAAGCCAATGGTCTTCGAGAATTATTGTTTGGTTTAGTCCTAATTTCCTAGTGAAAACATTTCGTACCCGATAAGGCAAGCGAGCCCAACTAGATTAGATGATAATTTAGGTTTATATGCTCTTCTAACCAATTTGGTCAAATAAACATGGTCATCTGTGCTTGACTTTCCAAGCAATCACCTCATGTAGAAATACCAAAAAAGCTCAATAATTGGCACATTGTTAGTTAAACTCTTAGAAAATAATAAAATACATGGAAAAAGATTTTAACATCTTGAATGGGTTGAAAATTAAAATTTGGCCTTATTTTGGTTTATTTCTCCTAAATTGTTTTCTATCATAATAATAAAAATTTGGTAAGGATAATAATTGATATCTTCTTAGCAAAGGTGTTAGGGCACATTCATGCATGCTAAAAAGAGTACATGCGTGTATATCAAAATAAATACATGTATGAGTCAAGTAATACATATAATAAGACACAATGATAATAGAATGTCTCCAATATTTTATGTGTTCATGTTCACATTTTACATGCCATATAATTCAAACAATATCATGGCCAACAAGAATGAAACCATATGGGCATGACAATGATAAAATAAAAAATAGAACAAATAAAAAAAATATCTTATCTTATGCACTAGAAATTGATGGTTATGGCCAATCAAGTCAAATTTTTCTCAAAATATATTTATATGTGATATGTGGAGGAGGATGTTCATATGGTTTCGCTGAGAGGCTGACAATATCATTCTCATTAATGATGTGACCAACAATGCTCAATATTTTAGGCATTTATATTTATTATACTTGATATTGATCCTTTTTGAAGGATTGAAAAATGGTGGTAGTGCCTTCCTAAGTCATGTACATATCAAACTCAAACAAATAAAGTTATTGGTATTAAGAAGTGCCTCAATGAGATCATTTTTATGGTTATTACACTATGAGATTAAAGAATATAATGTATAATACATAAAAATAAAAAATAAAAGGAAATAATGGATAGAGAAAAAGCTCTCTTTAAAATGTGTTAGTGCCTTCTCTTTATAGGTTTAGGAGACCTTTGACACTTAAGTTAATCATTGATGATGGTAGAGGAAAAGTGTGTTAAGATGATATATTGTGCATGTTTATAGAAAAAAAAACTTGATTAGAAAGAAAATATAGTTTTTTAGATCCATTATGGATGTATTTATTTATAAAACCTCGAAACTATATGGATGTGTTTATACAATGATATGATGACTATGTGATTGTCATTTACAACTTTTAACTATTTAAGGATAAAAACTCAAAGTCACAGTATGTCACTATTTCATTCCTCATTGAAAGGGTTTTCTTACCTAGAGCTTTTTTGGTCTTTATTTAGAATAATACGGGGAAAAACATGTACCCCACCTTAAAAACATTGACACACGGGTGTTGTTGAAATTTTGTTGTTTAAATAGTCTAAATGAACAATAAATAGGGTTGTTGTCTAAATAAATAATAAATAAAAATGGCGATGGATACTCAACAATTGAGTTTTTACTATATATATATATATATATATTATTAATTAAATTATGTAAGAAATTTTTATATTCATATTCTATTTATCGAGTTTCAAATATTCATTATCTTGAGTACTATTTATTATTCAATAAAAAATAAAAGTATGGTGTGGGTGTATTATCACTCATTCCATCAGTATTCATCAAATTTGGGTTAAAGCTGTCTTCCTTAACAACCATAGCTGTTTACTATAGAACACCAATCAATTGTTTATGGTCGTAATCAATAAAAGCTTTATATAACAGGAATGTCCTTCCCCACCCCACGCCAACACCTTATGTCTCTGCATAATTTAATGATGATAATAATAATAATTGCGAGAATTTTGAAAATGGCAGTCAATCTTTGAATGGCTGCCCTTTGAACACCATACATCGAGGAAGACTTGACCACTTTATAGCAGTGCAGCTCGTGCACAATCAATCTACCAATGAGAGAATTAAAGCCATGACACAATTGTTAACTGGAAGAGAAAAGTAAGAGGAAGAATATGAGCTAAGAAATGCTGATTTATCCAGGTGAAGTCATCTCTTACGGCATGCACCAAGGATTCAAGAGAAACAGAAAGTTTTTCCAAAAATAGGCAATATCATCTTTTCACCATCTTTTATACCTGGAGAAGCTAGGGGAATATCCTAGGTTTTTGCCTTCTCCCAATTATAATGGAGGAAAAACCATTTCCTTCCTACAGTCTTCCTTACTATTACCAGTCAACTAGCTATCCCTATCCCCGTCGTCTCAACAACCATAGAATTGAATGATTGCTCATTCACCATATATCTCCATTGGATAAGTATAGTCTAGTCTCCACTTTGGTCCGCGGGAGCTTAGAACCACACACTAACCATCGTTGTCGCTTTATTTAAAAAAAACAGAGGAGTACAGATCAATTATGATCAGAGAAATGACTGGCACTATAATTTTCCACAGCCATTATTCTACAAGCATTGTAGTCAAGTGATAGCTCATTCTGAATGGATGACCATAAGTTTAACCCCCAGGACGGGATATCCCTCTGCACACTCCAAAAATTAATTTGCCCCGATGAAGACGATCCTCACCATGCATGACACGTTTTCTGAGGACAAGGAAATCAGCTATCAAACAACGTAACAATCAACTAAACGTAATCCGAACGGTAAAACTATCAACATGAACCAGGAAGAGACCTCAAGGGATGAGCTGCACCATTCCCGCAGGCAGCTTCCTGGAGGCAGGATGAAGCTGAAGCAAAAAATCCAGATTATACATCACCTGAGCTGACCATCCTAGTATTTTTTAATGCAGAAAGATGTGCATAACCTTCTTTGACAATCACATTATATAAAACAAATTTAGTGCGCAAAGTCATGAGATACAGATTATATAATCAATGCCAGCCCACTAGATAGATTGTTAGCAGCCCTTCTGACATGCCGGCTAAAATTGTACAAGATACTGTTTAACATAACAAAAGGCATCATCCCTGCTCGAGTTTTACCCTGCAGAATGTGAGGGCAGTGGAACACAACACAAGACAATCTAGACAAACGCGGTTGACTTGACTTGACTTGACTTAACTTTACCTGAGGTCCTGAACCACAGGTTCTTTCCCACTTGTTTGTTAGATAATTTCTGTATTTTCCACACCAAAAGGAGAAAGCGAACCGAGCTGGAATTTTATGTCAGAAAAAAACAAAGAAAAGAAAATCCTGGAAGTCCGCAACAAATAACAAAGACCAACTGGCCAGGGCCAGAATCCATAAAATTGCAGAACCGAGGATTTTGTCCAACTAGAAGTTAGAGACAGTCCAATCTCAAGATCCATAAAAGGCAGAATCAGGGATTTGATCCATGAACACAGAGTGACTTTCATCGATGATCCGCTAAATTGATTTGGATCACCATATCAAGATTCCAGTTCTAGGATAGAAGTGAAGGATCAAATTGTGAGTTCCAAATTGGTGGAAATCAAGCCTCTTTAGCAACTTCAAATAACCAGGCCTTCAGAAAGCTGATTAACAAGAAAGCGCACAGAAAAAATAAATTATGAGCAATATGAAACGCGTAGCATTCAACCAACAGAAAAAACCCGTAAGAACTGGTGTAGTTCCAGTTTATGACTTGTCTACCATAAAGACAAGGTCAAACTATAGTTAAGGCATTCTTTGGTCAACACTGACAAAACATGATACCCTATTAGCATTATACCTAGGACATTATCCAGAAAAGTGCCGCTTTTAACTTGTTTTCTCCCATGAGGACTTGAGCGAGGTTCTGAGCCGTCCTCTCTTCTCATTTCCACCAGACATTTTATCGTTGTTCTTACAGAGGGTGAAGTGCGGTGGAATTTTGAGTCAACCCAACAGTCTCGGCAAACTGACCTGAGACTCCGAAGCGGATTCTCTGAATGATTTTGTCCGCCGTGCAACCGTGCTAATTCATCTGGAAGTTAATCCTTACATGCTATTCCCATGCTTTAAGACCCACACGACACCTCTATCAATTACTGCCAAGCAAACAAATTAATGACCAAATTTCTTTCAAATATCACTAGCTAATTCGGTATAAATAACTTCATCAGTATCACCATCGTGAGTTCTTTAGACAGTAGTACCCTAGCATTCATTCCTTCCCATTATCTACATCTCCATGCTTTCTAAACTCCAACTGCTTTCTTTCTATCGTTCCTTAACACCTAGCATCATAGGGTCCCAATCATTCCTTAATACTAACTCAAGCATCATTGGGTCCCAGTCCTGGGACCCGACCATTTTCCTCTCTGTGAGAGATGGCATTCCTACTCGGCTATGAGACCCAAGAGTGAGAGTGGACTCTTCAAGAAGAAAAGAGAATAACCACTTAGCGTGCTTTGAATGCGGCTGAGAAACCAACTTTTAACAGCAGGTTATTAGATGACTAGAGAGTATACTGCAACATTTATGCACGAGAAAAGATCATCATTTTCTTCTAAGACTTGTGAATTATTCAAAATCGATCTAGATGCAGCACTGTTTGATGTAGTAGGAAACCAGTGAGAACACACAGTTGCTGCATGATGTTTAAGACAACCTTTTTTCTTTCCAGCAAAAATCATGTTTCATGCAAATGATGTCTGAGACGAAAATTTGTAACACAGGCAACTTCAAATATTTCTGCGTCCAAAACTGTGAGGCAGAGTCATTGAGAAAAAACATTGAATTATCCTAGAAATTTCTCCTATTAAGCATCTTTTCCAATAAGATGATTGAAATTTAACAAGTCCATATTCGTTATGATATCCAGCTATCGTGAATAATAAGAGAAATTCCAGAGAAATCTTATTAGATAAGATTTATGCCACACCATGGAATTATAGCACCTCGACCATCAACTCACAAGGCAAAAGCTTGATCCGTCAAGATAACAGCTTGTCAAGGGCATGATAAAACATAGCAAAATTCTAAGCAAAACCTGCCATTTCACCAAGCCAAGTTTCCTAGTTTATAAAAGCAGGGGAGTACAGAACCCGAAAAACACATTTCTACAAACATCATATGCCAACCAGTATAACAGTATAGCAGAGTTTCAAAAGAACACATTGTAAAACATCATAAACTCAACATCATAATCCAAACACTCATAACAAAGACTATGTAGTAGTTACAATTATTCCTCACACCTCAATAGTGTTACCGGTCTAATTCGCAGCCGAAATGGAAGAAGCCAAATTCTCAAGAGAAACATTATTAAGCCTCTCCAGAGCCAAAATAAGAGCTTGAGTACCTAAATTCCCTTCACCATGAGCCTTAAGAGACAAATAAAGCTGCTGGGCCAGAGCTAATCCTGGCAAAGCAAGTCCCATATTTTGACACTCTTTCAAACAAATCCCTAAATCTTTCACAAAATGATTGACATAAAATCCAGCTTCGAAATCCCTCTTTAAAATTCTACTCCCATATAAATCAAGTGACTTTGACCCTGCTGCCCCGGTTGAGATTGCATTTAAATAAGATTCAACATTTAATCCAGCTTTATGGGCATAAATAATTCCCTCTACTAATCCAACCATTGTTGATGCTATCGTTATTTGATTTGCCAATTTTGCGAATTGACCTTTCCCGGGGGCACCCATGTAATTAACCCTCCCCATGAGGGCAAATAGGGGACTTAGCCTGTCGATAACTGTTTTATCTCCTCCTGCGAAAATTGCGAGGCTACCGTTCTTGGCGCCGCGGTCGCCTCCGGATACGGGGGCGTCAACGGAGTGGCAGTCCTTTACAGTGGCGGCTGCTGAAATCTCCGCGGCGAGGGAGGGTTCAGATGTGGTCATGTCGACGAGGACGCCGCCGGGGCGGAGTCCTGGGAGGGCGCCGGAAGTGGAGTCAAGGAGGACGCTGCGGACGTCGGAGGGAAAGCCGACGATGGAGAAGACGACGTCGGATTGGGAAGCGACAGCGAGAGGTGATTGAGCCAGGCGAGCACCCATGTCGATTAAGGGTTGAGCCTTTGAAAGGGTCCGGTTGAAGACGGTGACTTTGTAACCAGCTTTTATTAGATGGCCGCACATGGAGCGGCCCATGACACCAGTTCCGATCCAACCCACACGCGTGTTTGATGGGCTTATGGGCTCGACGTTGGTGACGGCGGCGGCGGCCATGGTGCGGTGGAGTAGTGGGAGAGAGGAGAGGGGAAGGTTGTGAGAGTTACAGTGAAGAGCGTGTGGAAGAAGTAAGAGTGACAGTCGCATCGCATTTCCTCGAATTATCAAAATGTCTATAATATCTGTCCATGATATCTGTCCATGATCTGTACATCTGTTTAGTTTTGGGGGCTTTTTGGACAGGACAGTACAGTTACATTGGGCCGGCTTAATTTTTTTTTTTCTTCGGCTATATACATGAGAGAAATTTTTGGACTGGATTTGGTTTGGAGTATTTTTTTTGTTTTTAAAATATATTTAAAAAAATTATTTTTAAATATTTTTTAATATTAATATATTAAAACAATGCAAAACAATTAATTTAAAATAAAAAATTTAAAAATACTTTTTTAAATGCAAAAACAAACTCTTAATTAAAAAGGCATTTGTTATACATAAAATATTTACATATTTTACCGGTTTGTTTTTTCTTAGAAAAATAAATGTAAAATATCTTTTAAAGATACCGACAAAATAAATAAAATAAATAAAATCTTGTTTAAAAAAAAATAGAAAGGTAAGTATGGACAAAACTTTCTAGGAAAAATGATGTTAGTATTAGGGCTGAGCATTTTCAGTTCGGTCTGGTTTTGAACCAAAATTAACAACCAAACCGAATTTTTTTTTTAAGTTCTTAAACCGATTCGAACCGAAAACCGGTTCAAACCGATTAATTTCAGCTCGGCTCGATTCGGTTTTTTCCCCTTTCAAACCGGTTCAAACCGAAATTATGATGCTCAAGCAAATTTCAGATTCAATCCACTCCTTCACTAGGGAATATTACAAGGCCTACCAATTGCAAACAAATAGAAAGCAATTCTCAGCACCCTAATCTCATCATATTGAGGTCACAAAAGATTAGATCATGATTACTAGATTCAATTAGAAGCATTTTCAAAAGCAATTACCAAACATTACCGCAGGGAAAGAATTAAACAGAAGCATGATCTGAGAGATGAACCTACTAAAATTGTCAAGCACCACAACATTTGGGCCAAGAACATGCAGATCTGAGAGATAAGAGATAGAGATAAAAAGCATGGAAAAGAATAAGATAGATTTGACTCAAATCATTTGAGAGATGAGAGACAGAGAACAAGAAGAGGGGACGACTGAAAGAGATACCAAGCAGGAGCAGGAGCTTAAGCAAAGGAGCATCAAGCAGGAGCTCAACAACTAATAAGTACCAATCATGGAGCTGAGCATGAAGAAAAATAAGAGAGGAGAGATGAGGGGGAGATGCAGAGAGCAAAGGAGGGGGGAGCAAAGGAGGGGGGGCGGCTGAATGTAGGTTTAGGGTTAAAAACTTTCTATTTATACTTGTTTTTTTTAAGTGGTGGCCTGGTTAAACCGGTTCGGTTCAATCGGTTTCAGACTTTAGAAATCAAAACCGAACCGAACTGGAATTTTTTTGTGATTTTTTAATCGGTTAATTCGGTTCTTTTTTCGGTTCAGTTTTTTTCAGGTTTTTTTTTCTGGTTTTCTTGGTTTTTCGGTTTTTTTGCTCACCCCTAGTTATCATGTATGCTTTTGATTGGTTATATATGGAGCTGCAAATATACGGAGCTGCGGTCCAATTTTATATTGTACTTATATTCATGAAATCAGACCTACCAACTTTCTTATTGGAGCATAAAATAACACCAAAATTCACACCAATGGCCCTGATGGTCAGAGACCGACTGTGAGAGCCTAATTAACCCCTTTCATAAAAATTAAGTCTAAAAACTTAAATAATATTTTAATAAATCAATTTAATTTAATCACTAAAAGTTTAATTAAATTTAATAATTAATTTGAATTAAATTAAAAGATTTAGTTAAATACAAGGACTTATTTAGACTTTTCATGAGTCAAATTAATTTTATTAGGAACTTAATTGGTTATGAATTAAGTTTGGAAGCTTAATTTAAAGGACTAGATTTAATTTCTCCAAACTCATTTGGATGAAATTAGAGATAAAATTGCAAGAAAATCAAAGTTTTGAGGTCAATTAAGAACTAAATTGAAGAAATTCAGAACTAAGAACCTTTTTATAAAAGGTGCATGAATTTAAGGACCTAATTCAACTGAAAATAAAAGTGAAATTTGAAGAAATTATAAGTTTGAAGGTCAATTAAAAATAAAATTAAAAATATTCAAGATGAAGGAGTAAGATGAAAATGATGCTAAACTTAGGGAATCATTTTGAAATATGACAAGGATTAGAGAATAAAGTTAAAAAGAAATTAATGACCTGGTTAAAAATACAAAAAATTACCTATTGCTATAATAAAACAACATGTTTTAATATTGTTTTGACCCGTTTTGGTCCGCAAAAACAAATAAAAAAAAAATCACCTATAAGCACTCAAAAAGCTATTATCCTTCTTCCAAGCCTAGTTCATGAAATCACTAGACCTCGGATTAGATAACGAATGTATATTGAGCTGCAAATGTATGGGCCTGCGGTCCAATTTTATACGAATGTTTAACAATAAAATCTGCACTCCATATTAAATAAGCCTCTATCTAGGAACTCTTGAACCCCACCACAGATCATGTAATTCGAAGAGCAACATAATCAAGATCCAAAAAATGTCAATGTTTTTCCCTTTACCAACTCCTCTTCTTTGCGTTACATATATTCCTTTTCATCAGTGAAAAGTGACAATTATCAAAGCATTCCCTGAGGGGTACGGGTCATATGCAGTGTCAGAAATTGCATCAATAATATTTTAGAGCCATTCTATGTAACAATGCATATAATAGCTAGTCTTTTTATTGTGAGACACACTTGCAGCTGGCAGTTGAACACACACACATGACACTGGTAGTTCTTGATTTCTGATGTTTTTGATCACTTAAATAGAGAAACCGATCGTTAGCATCTGAAATTTACTACTTTTGGTAGAGCTTGTTTTCTGATGTTCGATCTGGATATCACTCTTGAGTTTATTATTAGTTTCCATTGATCTGTGAAATCTTAGCAGTTAGGTATGTTCCTGCTTAAACTCTGTGGGAATTTCGTTCATTTTCTTTCTAGTTCTTACTGCTCACGTGTAGTCTGCATAATTTAGTGTGGAAAGCTAAAATTAATCACTTGTATCTTACTTGCTCCGAGTTATTAATTCTGTTTGGAGGTCGTTGAAGCTTTGTATGGTTTGGAATCTGTTTCATGGTGTTTTGGTTGGAGTTTTCATGGCTGTTTGGAGGTGGTTTTGTGGCCTATTTTTAGGGTGATTTCAGGGTTGTTGCGGGGTTGTTTTGTGGAGGTTTGAGGGCTGTCGTATGGTGGCTGTCATGGGTGGAAGGGGTTGTTGTTGGTTTGAGGGATGTTTTTGGGTTTGTTTCAGGCTGGAAAGATTAAGGAAAGGGTTGTTGTTGCCATCGTTAGGAGGTCTATTCATGACAGTGTAACTAACTAAAGACAAAAGCTTGTCTTGCTCTGCAGCTAACTAAGAGAGGACTAAGGCTGTTTTTGCAGACAGAACAATGCTGGGTCTGTTCTTAGAAGAAAATCGGTAGCTGTGTTTAGTGCCTTTAAAGCTGTAATTTTGTTTCAGAGTGAAGTGAAGATACCAGAGCATAAGTTGGCATAATATTTGAGTAGTTTAGTGAAGGGTTGAGGGAGATATTAGGGCTAAAAGGTGGGCACTTGATCATTTTAATAGGAAGAAAACAATGAATAGTGAAATTATGATATTTTTAATTTGGTTTTTAATCTTTTGGATTTCTTGTAATTTCACCCTTGATTTTTTTTAATTGGACCCTTAAATTTCTGTGTTTTTTACAGAGTTGTCATTGATTTTGAAATTCTTCAATTTGACCTTCAATTGACTTTTAAACTTCTAAATTGTTGCAATTTTATCTTTGATCTCATCCATCCAATTGAGCTTGGAAAAATTAAATTTAGTTCTTTAAAATTCAAATCTTCTCAATTAAGCTCAAATTAGATCTTTAAACTTAATTTTCACCAATTAAGTCCCTAATAAAATTAATTTGGCCCACTAAAAGTCTAATTAAGTCATTACACTTTGGTAATTCTTTTAATCTGACCTAGTTAACTCTTAAACTTAATTAAATATTTAATTAGGCTCATGATTAAATTAATTTTGCTTATTAAAAGTCTAAATTAATTAAGTTTTATCAAATTCGTTTAATAATCATTTAATTTCATATTGAATTTGTATTGTCTTTCAACCTTGGATATAATAGGGTGTAATTAGATCTTTAATTTTTTTTCTAAAATTTTATCTTGATTCCTTCATACATTTGAAACCCTTTTTAATCTGCTTTGATAAGCTGCTATTTTTTTATTTTTTTTTGCTTTATTTGTTTTTCATTTTTTTTTTGTTTTCTTAAAGAAAAATAATGATTTTCGGGGAATCCAAAATTAGAATATAACAGCACTAATCCAATGTATCCTTCTATCTTTGAAACTTAGCTCGACTTGGATAAGGTTTCCCTCAATAGCAACGCTATTGACATTATCATCATCTTTACTGGCTGATTTCTCAGGAATTTTGAAAGGGCAAAGGATGATTATGACCAACCTGACCATAAGTGTAACAAACTTGTGGGAACACCTCATCATAAGACACTTTCTGATCGATTTTTCAAGATCAATATCAACCTTTACACGAGCAAATTTCCCTCTCTGATTGGTCTGGGTATTATAATCAATCGTAACCATGTCACCAATCAACTGGTAAGGCAAGGAAAAGGCACCCAAAACACCACCCCTGTAATGTGTCCTGATGATGCATGGAGATAACCAGTTATTGTCGAAAACTGGGCAAGAAAGAACTCATTCCTCGGATCCATAACCTTAAAAGGCTTTGCTCTGTTCCAGATAGTTTTAGATTTCAGTCTAGTGCATAAGGTCGTGTCTGAAACTGTGTGACCCAAGATCCTGACAACAATAGCCAATTCCTATGGCTTCCGTCGGCGGGCTTTATATTTCCAACGCAAGACCCTCCTTCTTCTCCGCCACGAGGATGCCCCCATCCTCCACTTCAGTTTTTCCCATCTTCATCCACTCAGAACCTATGGAGTTTTAGGTGGCATCACCTAGAGGGTCATTTTTCTGGAGAGTTTTTTTATTTGTGTTGGAAGTTCTTTTTGCTATATTATAGAAAGCTAGAAAAACTAGTAGAAACTATATTTTTATTTATTTATTATGTTGGATTTGTAAAAAAAAAAAATTACAATTTTTATTTTTTTTAAGATATGTTTTTATTTGTTCATGCTGAATCTTTTTTAGCTAGTTTTTATTTTATTTTCAAAAGTCAAAGAAAAGACTTAAGAAATAAATAATTTTATGTAAAAATCAGACCATACAAGATTCAAATGATCACTAAGCATTTCCTAATCATTTTAGTGATAGCAAAAATAAGGAATTAAAAAAAAAACAAATAAAGCATATTTTATTTATTTATTGACTTCTCAAAACAAAACATTTTTTTTTCTAGTGTGAATCAAAAACTTGTAAAAAAAAAAGGCAATTTTCTTCGGCAACTAATTCAAGGAATTGACAAAAGTCCTTAGTGCTTCTTTGTTTTTGAGTTTTTCATCCATTTTTATTTTTCTTAAAATGGAGACCAATAGAAACTGGCATGTGTTC
>JAAWWB010000133.1:0-25001 GCA_018804465.1 Populus tomentosa
TAATGATATTGAAGATGATTGTGACGATGAAGTTTCAAAGGAGCATGCTGATGATTTATTAGGTGTTGACGAGATTGGCTCCATTCCATCGACATTTGATCCAAATTTTTCTTCCATGGACATAGAAGAACTTAATGTGTTAATTCAACGTAAGTGAATGTGTTGTTGTTTTAAATATTTTAGAATTTATGTTGTTGGATGTTTTGTTTTAAATATTTTAGAATTTATATGGTTGGATGTTTTGTTTTAAATATTTTATAATTTATATTTGGTTTGTGTTTTGGATATTGAATTAAATTTATGTTGTTGGTTTATAATTTAAATTTGGTTTATGTAAGTGTTGAATTGTAATTAGTTATGTGTTTTTTTTATAGGTTTTTTTGGGTTGACCCGGTTAACCCATCTGACTCGAGACCCGATCACGTGACCGGGTCGGGTTTCAAACTATGCTTTAAAGCCTACAAATTATTCAACCTAGTTGCTGAAAAGGTGATTATCAGCAGAGGTATAGCTTTTAATGAAGAAAATGTATGGAACTGGATTGGAGAAGGCAATCAGCAACAGTTGCAACCTCCAACAAACTTTATTATTGCAGATAAAAGGATTGAAATACAACAGCAGTCCTTTGATGAAATATTTTTTACAAATGTTCAGCCTATAGATGATTAGCCACCTCAAAATCAATGTTCAAGAAAGAAAAAAACTTGCATGATTGATTATGTAAGTGGACATGAACTCTCAGATGATGATATCACCGCATAATTTTACTTTGTTTGTAGATTTGAGTCCTCTCATATTTGAAGAAGTAGTTGAGGACTCAAAATGAAAATAGACAATGGAGTCTATTGAGAAGAATGACACATTAGAGCTAATTAATTTGCCTATGTTAGAAAGTGGAGACAAACATTGTCCCACCTTCATTATATGCAACTGGGAATACCTAATCTCCCATTTGGCATATAATGGAGGCTTAATTGGTGGCATAAATCATGGCATGATTTATGCCCCATGTCTCCCCCAGCTTTGTCTATAATTAGACACATTAAAGAGCTAATTATGTGAGAAACAAGAAAGAGCAGTAGAGAGCTAGAGTGAGTAGAATTGAGTTGAGAAGAGTTTTTCTCCTCCTCATTTATTTGTATTGTTTCTTTGAGTGATGAATACAAACCAGTAGCTCCGTGGAGTAGGCAAGTTGCTGAACCATGTAAATTTGTGTGTGTTTTATTGCTTGAATCTCCCAACAATTGGTATCAGAGCTTGTTCTTGAAAAAGAGGGTGATTGATCCAAACTCAAAAATCAAAGTTCTCAAAACATGTTTTTGAACATACCATTATGTAGAGGAAGACCATACGAATCCACTGGTGAACACCAGGAGAAGAACCGACATCTTGCATGCCAGAACGCACCAACACGCACCGACGTTAGGACTGCCCACGTGCACTTACGCTCCCTATACGCCCCGCATGTCTTCTTCACCCGAATACCTGCAACTGAACCGAGTTAACCCGCCACGTCATCATACAGTCAGCAGCCATATCAGCCACATCACCAGCACATATCAACACAGGCACGACAAATAGGAATCCACGTAGATATGCCACGTCATCAGTTGTGGGCTTATTTTTTCTTACGTGTCTGACATGTCATCATACTGGGTTTTGATCCAGTGCGCCGCAGATACTATTCCAGCTGACACGCGGCTTCATCTGCGCCGTCCGGTAATCTAAAAGTTTGATTGATTAGATCTGAGTTATCCAAAGTCTGATTTGGGTGATTTCAATGTCGTTTCCAACTTTTTTGGCCATTCCGGACACATCTGTAAGGTTTGATTTGACTTATTCAAATATGAGAAGTATTAAAAATGGCAAATGAAATAAAGGCTGTTGGAATTGAAAATTTTGACGGAATAGATTTTGGATACTGGAAAATGCAAATCGAGGACTATCTATATGGAAAGAAACTTCATCTTCCTTTGTTGGGGAGAAAACTATAAAATATGCAAGAAGAAGATTGGTTACTTCTTGATAGACAAGTTCTGGGTATTATTCGACTGTCCTTATCAAGAAGAGTTGATCACAACGTTACGAAAGAAAGAACCACTGCAAGATTAATGGAAGCCTTTTCTGGGATGTATGAGAAGCCATCAACAAATAATAAAGTACACCTGATGAAAAAGTTGTTCAACTTGAAGATGATCGAAGGCACCTCTGTTACACAACACCTCAACAACTCTAATACCATCACAAATCAATTGTCATCTGTTGAGATTGAGTTTGATGATGAGATTTGTGCACTCATTTTGCTAGCTTCACTTCCAAGCAGTTGGGAAGTTATGAGAATAGCCGTAAGTAACTCAACTGGAAAATCCAAATTAAAATATGATGACATCCGAGACTTGATTTTGGTTGAAGAAGTGCAAAGAAAAGACTCAGGTGAAAGTTTAAGTTCAGGTTGAGCTCTCAACCTCAACACTCGAGGGAGGAGACATGATAAAGGCTTATCTAGAGGCATATCAAAATCAAGATACAAAAGTAAAAGCAAGTTTGGACCTGGAAAGCAGGTTGAATGTTGGAATTGTGGCAAACCTGGTCATTTCATGAGGAGTTACACAAAAACAAAAAAACCTGAAGCTAACTCTGCAAACACTACCATAGATGAGGTACAAGATGCTTTGATTCTTGCTGTATAAAGTCCAATTGATGATTGGATTCTTGATTCTGGTTCTTCATTCCACTGTACACCACACCATAAAATTATGTAAAACTATGTTGCTGGAGATCACAGTGTAGTCTATCTGGCCCATGGACAACCAATGGATATTGTGGGCATAAGAGATGTGCAAATCAAGACAATGAACGGATCTATATAGAACTTGCAAAATATAAGGCATGTTCCTGGATTAAAGAAGAAGTTGATCTCCGTCGGACAACTTGACGATAGTGGTCATTCAATCCTTTTTTTTCTGGAGGTATGTGTAAAGTATCAAAGGGAGCAATGGTTTTAGCTTGTGGAAAGAAAATCGGCACCTTGTATATGACCACAAGATTTGCAGACATCATTGCCTCTACTGAAGCAAAAAATCAAGCACAACTATGGCACTGTAGACTTGACCATATAAGTCAAAAGGAGATGAAGATACTTCAGTCGAAGGGAAAGCTGCTAGAGTTAAAAAATATCGATCTAGATATTTGTGAAAGTTGTGTTCTTGGAAAACAGAAAAAAACTCAGTTTCTTAAAGGTTGGCAGGACCTTAAGACCAAGAAAGCTAGAACTGGTGCACACAGATTTATAGGGACCGTCTCCAGTAGCATCTCTTGAGGTTCTCGGTATTATATGACTTTCATTGATGATTTTAGTAGGAAGGTATGGGTTTACTTTTTGAAAAATAAATCTGATGTGTTTGAAACATTCAAGAAATGAAAGGCTATGGTTGAGACTAAATCAGGTCTAAAGTTGAAATGCTTAAGATCTGATAATAGAGGAGAATACATTAATGGAGGTTTCAAAGAGTATTGAGTTGTCAATGGTATTAGAATGGAAAAAACTGTTCTAGGCACACCACAACAGAATGGCATTGCGGAACAGATGAATAGGACCATTAATGAACGAGCTAGAAGCATAAGGTTGCATTCAAGGTTACCTCAAACATTCTGGGTTGACATAGTTCATACTACAGTTTACTTAATCAACTGTGGTCCATCAGTTCCTTTGGAGTTTAGATTGCTCGAGGAAGTATGGAGAGGAAAAGAGGTACAACTCTCTTATCTAAAGGTCTTTAGGTGTGTTTTCTATGTTCATATAGATTCTGATGCTCGCAACAAGTTAAATGCCAAATCCAAGAAATGTTTCTTCATTGGCTATGGAGATGAAGAATTTGGATTTCGGTTCTGGGATAATTAAAATAGAAAGATTATCAGAAGCAGGAACGTGATCTTCAATGAGAAAGTTTCATACAAAGATATATCAAGTGTAGAAACAGATATGGCTGATTCAGATACAAGTCCACAAAGATCTAAATTCATAAGATTAGAAGGGCTTCCTGAAGTTACCGAGTAGAACAACAATCAAAAGTCTTTACAAGAAGATTTAAAATCTATACACACTACTACACAAGAAGATGTAGAGCTAATTGAACCAACTGTTCGCAAGTCTTCAAGGACTATAAAGCCCCCATAACGGTTCACACTTCTACTGAATTATATTTTGCTGACAGACGGTGGTGAACCGCTAACTTATAAAGAATCCTTACAAGATGGAAACTCAAGCAAGTGGGAGCTAGCCATGAAAGACGAGATGGATTCGTTGTTGAAGAACAAGACTTGGGAGCTAACTACATTAACTGAAGGAAAGAAGGCCTTGCAAAATAAGTGGGTTTACAAAGTAAAGACTGAGCATGACAGAAGCAAACGGTTCAAGGCAAGACTTATTGTAAAAGGGTTTTAAAAAAAAAAAGGATTGACTACTCTGAGATATTTTCTCCAGTTGTGATGCTCACAACAATCAGAGTTGTGCTGGGGATAATAGCTGTAGAAAATTTACATCTTAGACAATTAGATGTAAAAACAACATTTCTTCATAGTAACTTAGAGGAAGACATTTACATACAACAACTAGAGGGGTTTGCAATACAAGGAAAGGAGAATCAAGTCTGCAAGCTAAAGAAAAGCCTATACGGTTTGAAGCAAGCTCCAAGATAGTGGTACAAGAAGTTTGACAACTTCATGTGCAATTTGGGGTACACAAGATGCCAAGCTGATCATTGTTGCTATGTCAAATATTTTGATAACTCCTAAATCATTCTACTATTATATGTAGATGATATGTTGATTGCAGGATCTAGCATTGAAGAGATTGACAAGTTAAAACAGCAGTTGTCAAAACAGTTTGAAATGAAGGATCTGGGAGCTGCTAAATAAATACTTAGCATGAGAATCATCAGAGATAAAGACAAAGACATACTAAAGCTTTCATAAATAGAGTATGTCAAGAAGGTTCTCAACAAGTTTAGTATGGATAATACTAAACCAGTAAGTACACCTCTGGGGAATCATTTCAAGCTCAGCAAAGACCAGTCACCAAAAACTGAGCTAGAATATGGATACATGGATAAGATTCTATACGCCTCAGCTATTTGCTCTTTGATGTATGCTATGATCTGTACCAGACCAGACATTGCCCATACAGTGGGAGTTGTAAGCTGGTATAAGAGCAATCCTGGAAGCAGCATTGGGAGGCGGTAAAATGGATCATGAGGTACATAAAAGGTTCTTGGGAGACTTGTCTTACCTTCATAGCTGGTGGTTTGAAACTTGAAGGTTTTTTAGACCCTGATTTAGCAGAAGATGTTGATAGCAAAAAGAGTACTACAAGATATGTATACACTTTAGGAGGCACTGTTGTTTCCTAGAGTTCTACCTTGCAAAAGATTGTCGCTCTTTCAACAATAGACGTTAAATATGTTGTAGTCTCAAAATCTGTAAAAGACATTGTATGGTTGTAGAGTTTCTTGAAAGAATTGGGCAAGATGAATGGAAAAGGTACATTGTATAGCGACAGTAAGAGTGCAATCTTCCTTGCCAAGAATCCAACATTTCACTACAGGACTAAGCATATTCAAATCAAATATCACTTCATCCGACAATTGCTAGACGATGAACAACTAATGCTAGAAAAGGTCTGTGGAAGCAAGAATCATGCTGACATATTAACCAAAGGAGTTACACTTGATAAACTGAAGTTGTGTAAAACTTTAGTTGGTCTTCAAGGATAAAAGATAATTTCATTGTTTATCTCCAAGTGGGAGATTGTTAGAAAGTGGAGACAAACATTGTCCCACCTCCATTATATGCAAGTAGGAATACCTAATCTCCTACTTGGCATATAATGGAGGCTTAATTGGTGGCATAAATCATGGCATGATTTATGCCCCATGTCTCCCCCAGCTTTGTTTATAATTAGACACATTGAAGAGCTGAGACTGTGTGAGAAATGAGAGAGAGCAGTAGAGAGCTAGAGTGTGAGAAACGAGAGAGAGCAGTAGAGAGCTAGAGTGAGTAGAGTTGAGTTGAGAAGAGTTTTTCTCCTCTTTCTTTGTTTGATTGTTTCTTTGAGTGATTAATACAAACTAGTAGCTTCGTAGAGTAGGCAAGTTGCTGAATCATGTAAATTTGTATGTGTTTTATTGCTTGAATCTCCCAACAGCCTAGACTATTAATGTCAAATGATTTTATAAAACCAAACTAAATTAGAAAGGAGAAATGGGCAAGCAAAAGGCCCATTTGATAGAAAAGAGATACAAGCACAAATATGGTGTCGGCTATAAAGAAGTGTTTGCCCTAGTTGCAAGGCAAAACACTATTCATTTGATAATCTCTCTAACAGCTCAGAACTCTTAGCCTATTCAACTAGATGTAAAATTTGCTTTCATACAGCTCAAAACACATGTTTGTAGACCAACCTCCAGGCTGGCTATGTATAACAAGGCAAGGTGAATACGATTGTTAGATTATAAAAAGCATTTTATAGGCTAAAACAAGCACCACAAGCTTGATATGGCTACATAGATACATACTTTGTCAAACAAGGTTTTCAAAAGTATCTATACGAGCAAACTTTTTATGTTAAGGTTGATGGTAAAGGTAAAATACTAACTGTTTACTTTTATGTTGATGTTCTGATATATACTGGAAACAATATTTATATGCTTGATGATTAAGAAAATATATGATGAAAGAGTTTGATATAAATGACCTGGGACCAATGCACTGCTTTATTGACATAAAAATAGTACAATTAGCAGATGATATTTTTTTATCTGTCAAAACAAATATGTTTTAGAATTGTTGGAATGGTTCCAAATGCTAAACTGTAATCCAGTTGGAACTCCAACAAAGATAGGATTGAAGTTGAGTAAGATCTTAGTGGCAAAAGATATGACATTAACACTTATTTCAAGTAAATAGTTGGAATTTTGATGTATATGGCTTCAATAAGGCCTGATATCATGTATTATTTCATGAGCATGACAAAGTCGATACATGGAGAGTCATACAACTATGCATCTTAGGGTAGCCAAAATACATAACCTTTCATTACTTGAAAGGTATAACTGGTTTTGGGATCCTTTATAAGAATGAAATAAAGTCAAGTTTTCTTGGGTTTATTGACAGTAATTACGCATGTGGTATTAATGATTGTAAGAGCTTTTCTGGGATTATTTTTTTTTTATATATATGATTAGGTGCAGTGTCATGGCCTTCAAAGAACTAGCAGATTATGACATTATCTATTATTAAAATCGAGCTATTTGGCTGGGAATGATGCTAAAAGTTCTTGGTATTCAACAGCAAGATTCACCAACAATTTATTGCAATAATGTTTCAATAATCAAAATTTTAAGAAACCCAGTTATGCATTGAAGAAGTAAACATATCCACGTTAGATATTGTTTTTTTGTGGGATATGTAAAAATGGTAAGATTGAATTGAAGTTTAGTAAGAGTGAAGACGAAGCTACTGATCTCATGACAAAACCTCCCAAAGAACCCGTGTTCGAGAAGCTTAGAAGCATGATCGGAGTTTGTTCATCACATAACTTTGTTTAAGAAAGAGTACTTCAATGGGAGTAAAGTTGGAAGTTTAATTGTAAATTGTTTCCTACACAAATCAATTCAAGGGAGAGTGGTGTAATTGTCCTCGATTTCTTAGTTAGTAAGGAAAACTTTAGAGCATCTCATCCATCTTTTAGCAGCAAGCATAAGAATCATACTTTTAAGATCCAATTTGATTCAAAATTTGAGTTTTAAATTTTAATTGGATTGGTTGGGTTAATTTTTTTATAAAAAAAATTAAAATATCATCATTTTAATAAAAAACAAAATAATAATAAAATTCAATGGATTTGCGGTCGGGTCTTGATCGGGTTTTGCCGGATCAGTATGGTCGCCGGGTTACTTCAAATTTTTTCTTCCTC
The DNA here is from genome assembly GCA_018804465.1 of Populus tomentosa. Classification (NCBI taxonomy): domain Eukaryota; kingdom Viridiplantae; phylum Streptophyta; class Magnoliopsida; order Malpighiales; family Salicaceae; genus Populus; species Populus tomentosa. The sequence goes on from JAAWWB010000133.1 coordinate 7,973, forward strand.
TATTTTTTCTCTAACCTGACCTGGTTTTAGCCTCGGGTCGACCCACTAGGCCGAGCCGGGTTTTAAAATTATAATTTCAAGTTTATCCAATAAAAATAATAATAAAAAAAAAAAACATGAATTTTGCTTATATGACCTTTTCATTAATTTTTTTATTTATTTTCCTTCATCTTGAAAAGATTAACAAATATATTGTGATAGATGATGAATTGTTCCTATATTACCTTTTCATTAGTGTTTTTTTTTTTTCCTTTATCTTGAAAAGATTAGCAAATATATTATGATTGATGATCCAAATTCATGATATATGAATAATTTCAAAATTAAAATCTTAAAAACAAAACAACAATCAAAATATATGTTAAACTTCATTTTTTATTGGATTATAAAATGAATCATGTAAGTGTACAAATTCCTTTTTATCCTTATATTTTTTTTTATTTCACAAAAAATAATTATGATATAGCTTATATAAAAATGACTTTTAATATATGTTTGATAATACGGTGCAAGGTGATTTTATAAAAATATATTAAAATTATATTTTTTTAGATTTGTTTTTATTTTTTTATATTGGTAAATTAAAACCATTGAAAGACACCTAATTTTTTTTTAATATTTTTTCAATTAAAAAAAAATTTAAAAAATAAGTTGAATCATGAAAACAAACTCTCCCTTTGGTAAGATCCAATCTCTTGACATGTAGATTCTTTATATAAAAATATAATAAAATTTAATTATTCACAACAATTCATGATAAATAATTTCTATGTTCCCTAACTTTTTAATTGTGAGTTTGGATCAATAATTTATGTGTACCCTAAATTTTAACAATTTAACTCATTTCTAGAAAACAATAAATATTAACTTAGTAAAATTATTCATCATATAATTTACATATCACAACCCTGATCATAAGCATGCATTGAATTAATGGCTATCGACCAACATAATAATTGTTATGTAACGTTTGATAGGAAATTAAAAATGATAATAAATTATTATAGAAATAATTATTAAAGTATGATTTTTAAAGGTGAAAAAGTGGTTTTTAAAAATGTTTGATATATTACTAAATTAAAGGTAAATTATTAGTGGGAAGAGAGAAAAATATGTAAAATATTAGTAATAATGGTACAAAAAAACTACAATCAACAGTAATATTAATTTTCAATACTAATTCTATAATAATAGTGGGAAACCCGCTTGGCTAGTGTTTCAATTTTCAAAGAGAGCTAGGGAGATCGAAGTTGCTCGCTCGTCTTCTCCATTGAAATCGCTTTAGTCGGTAAATTTCCAATGTCCTCTCCTTCTCTTCTTTCGTTTCTTTTCTTTTCTTACACTCTCTCTTTTGCATAAACCCCTTCATCCTTCTTCGATAAATTCTCTTCAGAAACTAGGGTTTTTAACAACTAAAAACCGGTTTTAGCTTTAATTTTCTTTAACCCTAATATCCTCGATCTGTTTTAGATTCCAAAATTTCCCACCCCTTTTCATGCGTTCATTTTATGTTCTTGACCCTGGCTTTTCTTGCAGGTTGCTTGATTTTTCTTTTTTGCTCTAAAAAACATGGTAACCATCTCAACTGTCTTTGATTTGAAAACTTTATATCTTTCTCTTGTTTTCTTTGACACACTTAATTTTTTTTTTTGGTGCTAACTGCAGCTTCCTCTTTCTTTACTCAAGACTGCTCAAGGCCACCCAATGGTAAGAAAGAGATGTCTGTTTTTCTTGTCGTGTCATTTGACCATATGAATCCAGAATTTTCTGCAAATTTGTAGACTTTGTTTTACGGCCCTTTTCATTTTTTTTATGCAGCTTGTAATTCATGGTGGTTGTATGTTGTAACAGTTGGTGGAATTGAAAAACGGAGAGACTTACAATGGGCATTTGGTCAATTGTGATACTTGGATGAACATCCATCTCCGTGAAGTTATCTGTACATCTAAGGTGCCAGTGTTTTTGGTCATTTATTTAATTTTTGGTGTTTTTGTTTTGAAAAAAAAAAAAGGATTTTTTTTCCCCTGAGGTTGACACTTTGGGTTTGGCTGGGATTTGATGTAGGATGGAGATAGGTTTTGGCGGATGCCTGAATGCTACATTCGTGGGAATACTATTAAGTATCTTCGAGTTCCTGATGAGGTGCCTATTATGTTTGCTATGTTTTTTTTCTTATCCACTTGTGAAGAATAGCGAACATGAAATTTCTATATGACATCCAAATATGTAAATACTATATTCTATGAATGACACGTGAAAAGGGGTGAAACCACTGACAAAAACACACCAAAGTGGTGTCAAATATGTAGCTTTTATCTGCTTTGCAAGATTTCCATGATAGCATTGTCTCTTCATAGTACCCTGATTACAATATATTTGTGAAATTTGTTACTGGAAGAGATTTTGTTAATAAACTGATGCTCTGAGAAACTGTCGAGTCTTTATTGCTATATGGCCCATTCCTTCTGTCTTATTGATGTTTTGATGGCTATTTTGCTCATCAAATGCTCTTGATTTGTCTTTTAGGTAATTGATAAAGTTCAGGAAGAAATCAAGAGTCGCTCAGGTATGCTTTACCTTTTCTAAATCATGGTCCTTCACTGTACTCTGTCAATGAATAAAGAGATATTGATCTTGAAATGCAATATTTTGGAAGAAACATAGTGTCTTCAGGAACTTGGTCAGTTGAAAACCAGTGGAACTGTTATTTTTTTATTAAAATGGATGGAAGTTAGCTTAGCATGTGAAGATTCTTGTACCGAGTAGTGTTGTGGTTATTCTGTAGTTGTTTATACAACTTTATACTCCGCATCAAGTTCTGTGTTCTTTGTGTTTTACAAATTCAGAAAAGCTGAAATTTGCAATTTTGTTGGTTGGTTGATTGATTTAATTTTCTGCCTTCTGCTCTGCACATTGAGAAATGCAGAACCTTGCAAATTTATTTGATTTGACTTTTTTTCTTAGATCGGAAGCCACCTGGAGTAGGGCGTGGAAGAGGAAGAGGTAGAGAAGATGGTCCTGGTGGAAGGCCAGCAAAAGGGATTGGGCGCGGCCTTGAAGATGTAGCTGCTAAGGGCATGGGTGGAGGTCGTGGCAGAGGTGGTCCAGGCGGAAAGGTTGGTGGGAGCAGAGGTAAGACTTAACTAGAGCAACTGAATAGAAAAAACTTAAATGTTTGTTTTAGCTACAAGCACGCATTATCAAATGTAAACCATCATATTACATTGCCACAAGTTACAAGTTGTTGGTATTCAAAGTGAACACAGCTTTGTGATTCGACAAACTACTCTTTTTTCTAGCATCATGAATATGGTTGGATCTGTGGCTTTGTTGGTCAGCACATGCATCATATTGTCAGGAGCTTAATTGTACCCAATGTCAACATTTTATTTTACATCATGAATGGTTGGATCTGTGGCTTTGTTGGTCAGCACATGCATCATATTGTCGGGAGCTTAATTGTAACCAATGTCAACATTTTATTTTACTTTCTGGTGACAGGTGCAGGCCGAGGCCGGGGCTAAAACAGGCGATGGGTGCCCATCTGCTGGGGCAAGTTTGCTGCTTTTAGGCCCGATTTTCAATGTGAAATGCTCTCTATAGCATATTTCTGTTTAATGGTTGATTTCCAGAACTAATATAGGTATAGGAAGCATTACATAGAAACAGAATTGAAGAGCTTGTATTCTGATTTGCCTTTTGTGAATTTGCCTTGCGTTACTGGTTTGGTCATTCACTAGTGAATCGGTTTATCTTTTGATTTTTCTATTTTTGAAAATTAGCAAAAAAACACGGTTTGAAATTTTTTTATTCAAAATTGTTGTTATTTAGAAAAGCAACATTTCAAAAAAAATATGAAATAGGCTGCACAAGTTTCGACGAGAGGAGAGGAAGAAAGAAAGAGATCTCAAACTTTGATTATGGCACCATTAATATATATATATATATATATATATATATATATATATATATATAATTCAGCTAGACAAATTCAATAATATTAAGAAAGGTTATTAACAGGTATTGGAGCAGGTTGGTGTGTGGGCTTGTTTTTTATAATAATTATGACTCACTTATTGGATTTATTTTGTTAAGATTTTTTTAATAGCACTGATAATATTATAATTGGATTTTGATGTGTTTTTGAGAATTTTTTCTCTTATTTCTGAAAGGAAAGGAAAAAAAAAAAAAAACTCTAGAGAAACATGAATTTCTGGTATTAATATTATTAAAAAGATTTGATTCTAACACCATTAATATTATTGAAAAGATTTTGAAAAATAAAATTCAACAGTTGGTGCTATCTGTTATCTTTAGACGGTAAAATGCGGTCCACTCTTGATTAGTGTTGTAATTGAAGTACAAGGTTTTTTTTTCTCGTAATTTAGAAATATCACTACAAAGTACAAACTATAAAACTCTTTTTGAAACAGTAATTTTGCCAATTTCTTAAAAAGAGAAAAAACGTGCTCATTAGTGAAAAAGCCCTTGTATGCTCAACACTCGCTCGCGTAACTGGTCCTTTGCCTGCTGGCTGGGTTTTGATACAGTTGTCTGTCCCGCGTCCAGTACAGGACTGCGTGGTGTCCGTTTGGTACAGTGCTCCTTGTTTATGAAGCTCAGACTAAGTATAAAGCTTGTACGACCACCATTGTAGTAGGAGCCCCTATCCTGTTGTCACATTGCCGAAGCGGCACTTTCTAACAATGCTTCTTATGCTCATTTCTAATCTAAAACAAATAATATCAATATCCATGGATAATATTTTAAATATTATTCATCTGTTAAGAATTTTAAATATTCACACCCAGTTTTAAATAGCAACCATCTTAAGAAAACCTATCCCATTGATATCGTTCGAATAAATTGCCAACTTTTTTTTTTTTTGAAAAAACAAAAAAACAAGAAGAAAAGGAAATAAGGCATTTCAACTGAGAAACAAGAAACAAGTTCAAGCAAGAAGGGCGGGCGGGCAGGCATTTCACTTTCCATTGCTTTGTGCTGGAACTCACTAATGATACACAGCATACGCCATGATGTTCTTAAACTACAAAACTGAAAATACAGTGCCCAAAAAACGAGAGACAAAGAAAGAAACAGAGGTTGAAAGAAACTAGAGAAAACAGGGGATGTAGATGTTTGAGAAGATACCGCATGGAGGCTCTCTAGTACGGATTATGCCTTTTTTTCTTGCGAGCCTTTGATGGTTTCATAACCAAGGCACTTGAAATCCAGGATCGATTTATCTCAGTAGAATCATCAGACAACCAGCAACATAATCGACCATCCTCACCACCAGTCCATCCAAATATGCCCTGGCTTTGGGCAAGTCCCCCCTTCATGCTTGACACGGGCAATACACTCCTGACAACACCTGTGTGGCCACCTCCAAGAATTGCTTCTGGAGACCCAATTGCCCCCGCTCCACTATAACTTACAGGAAAATAACCTAAAGCACCAGCATTAGTGCCACCAATTACCCATAAACTTTCACCTTCTCCTGGGTAGTGGCAATCAACAAAATAATCAACCTGCCAAGACAACAGAGCAGTTTAAACTAGGAATATGAATTCAGCAGCATAATTGAAAAAAATATAAAATTAACACCAACGGTAGTCCATCTATTCATACATTAGAAGATATCATTTGTTCAGTCTTCTGATCTATGTATTCAATTCTACATAGCATTGTATGACAAAGAAATGTTGCTAAAGATGGAAGCCTAAGGACTCTTCAAACCCCAACCATAATTCTCAGGAAGTTTTATTTGTCTACAATATTGTTAATATGAGGATGAGTAACTAAAACTTGAGTATAGTCAATTACATTGCTATTACGGACAAGTAACTTGAACTTTAGTCTACATGGCAATTGTTAAACATGGAAGCCTGAGAACTCTTCAAACAAAAACCAGAAATCTCAAAACTTTTATCAGCGAGCATGATTTTTGTGACTATGAGGACTAGTAACCTAAACTTGAGTATAGTTAATTACATGCCTAATAAGCAGTGGGGATATTAATACAAGCACCATCATATGTCTTGTATTTTGGACTGTTTCAGAAACCATGAGTGAGTTTTGGCCTCCAAAATTGATGGTTAGAGCTCAACTGTTTTGAGTTTCCTCAACCATTTTTGTCTTTGAAAATTTCAGATATGATTGGAAAATAAGCTACAAAACGATAACCAAGTTCTAAACCATTTTTGCTTGCTCTTAGAAGAGCTGCTTGTTCTAGTACATCATCTAAATACAACAGTTTATGATACACCCAACTTACAGAAAAGAGAAATTGCATGCATTTGTTTTTGGTAATCCACTAACTACATGTGGATTCCATCAAAAGGGAAGAACTTACATGGTCTAGTGCCCAACTATCAGAAGCTAATGAACGGGCTTCCAACAAGTTTGCTTCATTTCTTGCATCCTTCCAATCCCAAATACTGCAGTTTTGTTTTTAAGAACAAAAGTTAATACACATCAAAGGTTAGGTGGGAATTCTAGTTTACTAAAAAGATTGTTTTTAAATGTAACATGCATGGTTACAAGAATTCTCTTTCCTTTTTCCTTTTTTTTTCTTTTATGATTTTGCAAACTTCCATTTTTCACTGACAGCATAATAAAACCATCTTCCATTGTGTCACGAAGAACCAATAGAGATCAACAGCACCTTAAACTTTCGATATGTGTCAAACACCAGAGCTTCTTATATGCCTCTCCAAAAAACCCTACTTTCCCAATTGAAGTACCGACATTAATCACCTGCAAGATTGTAAGAGTTACATCTGAAATATGCATGGGAAAGACTAGAAGTATTATGGGCAGGGGCGGAGCCAAATTAGGATTTTTTTTTTTTTTTGTGGGGGTGGGGGTGCTTAAATTTTACTAGTCTTAACTGATTAAACAAGACATGTTGAACAGTATTCAAACAGTCTGCAAAAAGCATGGTATTCTTGGATCAAAGCATTAATTATACACTTACTTTTGGGAGAAAACATGAAGTACAAAATTAACATACACATGAAGTACAAAATTAACATATCAGAGATCAGAAATTATTATCTTTGTAAGAGACTGTAAAAGATAATTTTCTGGAAGAAGTGATCCATGAGATAGAAATATCATTAGCAAACTGATTGAATGTGTTGCGATAAATATAATGAAAAATGGAGACACAGACTAAAGGAACATTGCACAAAAAATTCAAAAATCAGTTGCATATGCAACCACATCCCTTTCATTTTTATTTTTTTTAAAATTCAAGCATACAACCTTTATTGCAGCTGCAGGCTAAAAATTAAATTGAAAGACTATGTCCCAACTATACTCTCAAAAACATGTTCCATAAACTAAAAAAGTGAAACTTTTCTTTTTTCATTTCCAAAGAAAAAGAGAGGATAAGTTATCAAACCTCCTGACAAAATGTCTCTGTTTTCCTTTTCAAGTATGTTGCATGATACACAACCCATAATATAGTTACTGTAAGTTCAAAAGTATTGCTCTTCTGATGAATAGAGTACATTAAGGAATTTTCAGCAATTGTTACTTGAACGGACAAACAACTGCTTTGATAAGTATGCCATTTGGACATCATACAATACCTAACAATTTGTTTTATCTTTCCATGAACTCATACAAGTAAAACTAGAAATGAATTTAAGCAGTAATGATTGCCTGCACTTACTGATTCCAGATGATCATCGTCATTGATATCTCCATCAGTACTAAATATACACATCAATCCATCAACAGAAGCTGAAAGAAGCTTGTTTCGGTTATCAGGGACAAAGTGGACCTGTTAAAGTCAGCGAGTCATGAGAAAAAAGAACAAAAACAAAATTCACGGATGAAAATATGAATCCATAAATTACTCCAGTTAGTAAAAAGGAACACTAGCAGTCCAGAAAATATGAACTTGGCAAATCTTTAGAGACAAATCACTGATAGTTAACAGAGTACTTCAGCTCAGGTCAACTGGCAATATAATGCATACCAGGAAAAAGCATAGAAGCCATTTTGAACAACACCATGTCAGTGCCAGAATGTTGACAGTATAATCAAGTGTGTGTGTGTGTTGCAGATATATCTTGTAAGTGCTATGTAACCAAGCAGTGATAAATGGCTCCCTGTATGGATGTTTTTTCCCCTGGAAATCCTGGCATATGACTGTATTTTTAAGTCTAATTTTATAACCTTTTGTAAGGCATTCTATTTTATACCTTTTCATTTGTTCGACTATGATAAACTATCTAATTGGGCATCTCAGGCAGTCAAAAAGAGCATCACGGTTTGGGTAAAAAATAACCTACATTCCAGGTCACAAATGATGACAAAGAAATGATGATCCAAACACAACTACAACCGCAAACACCTTAGGATTAAGAAGAAAATAATGCATTACATTCTGAGTGAACGCAACCAATATTGGAGCAGCTTCCTACATGTAATCACATATTCTTCAGCTTCACCCATAGAAGTTGCAAAACCAAACCTAGGTTAACGTTCTGCTGGAAATTCGCATTTAAACTTTCCAACTAAACAGTCATGTGGAAATTGAGCAATAAGAAATGAAACAAACTTCCTATCAAGTTAAACAAAGAAAGAAAGAAAGAAAGAAACCTGAGTGACATCTTCAGTATGAGATTCCTCCAGGCATGCAACTTGCTTCCCGTTCCTCCAATCCCAGAAAAGTATCTGAATTTTCAAGAAACCCATATCTAAATCATCAAACAATACATAAAAAAAGAACTATTTAATTAGAATTACATGTACTAACATGAAATTTTTAGAACCTGAGACTTAGCGCCAGCAGCAAGAAGATTATCATTAGACCCTCCAAATGAAAAGCTGAAAATCTCTTGAGAAGAGCCAGCGCTTATACACGAAACCTGAAAATCATCAACAATCAAAGCATTAAGAAAATACATACATACACACGTACAGAGAAAGAAAAGAAAAGAAAAGGCAAAGGGAAAGTACCTGTTGGAAAGTTCTGGTGTCCCAAGCTCTGATAGTACCATCAGAAGAGCAGGAATGCAAAACATGCGGAGACGAAGAAGATGATGACACAGAGAATGAAATTTGATTGATAGTATCAGAGTGACCTTTACACTCTCCTTGGAACTGACCTGTCTCCACAGAATAAAGCTTCACTGCTTTCGTCGATAGAGAAACCGCCATTGATGACCAGTCATCCTTTGGGACGATTTGGAAGACGTAGTCGTTGCCGAAGTTCGTTTGAATTGAGTTTTTTAATTCGAGTTTCTTTGATTTTGGTTCCTCGACCTCCATCGCTGTCGCTTCTTCCATGTTTGCTGTGCTGTGCGGTGTGTCGTCTGCTTATTTGGGGTTGGGAGACCTAGTCCAAGGATTTGAGGGTTTTGATTGTCCGTGGTCAATGCACACTAACTATCTTTATTGATTCTATTTTAATACATGAACAATGTGAGTATAAAAACTATGTTAGCGAGTTAATTTTTTTCCATCAAAGATTAAAACCATGCGTGATAGTTTAGTTATGAGTTGATTTAAATGGCATTATGTGAATATTTAAAAATAACCAAACAATGAATTTATTAGATAACATGAATAAATTAAAAGTTCTAGTTGATTTTTTTTCCATAAATAAAAGCACATCAACATGTTTTTGTTAAGGTTCCTTCTTTACATGCCCAGAAAAATAAATGTTTGAATTGATAGTTGTGTTATTACTTATCATCCATGAAAAATATCTTACATTTATTATATACAAGCTACTCTTATTCATCTATTCTCTTAATTATTTTTCTGTTTATTAACTATTTGTAGCTGATTTTTCAAATAGTCACCCATATAATTAAAAGTTTTCTTGCTCATTCCTTATAATTACTGACACCTTCATTCTTTTAATTCTGCATATGTTATTTTTTCATTTTGCATGTGTGAAGTAAAATAATATTATCCCTTTTAAATGATTCTTATCCTTAAGAATCTACATAAAAAATTAGAAAACCACATCTTAATGTTTTCTAATTCCTCGTACATAGCATCTTTGAAAAATAAATTGAACCATTGAATTAATCCAACCACCATAATCTTTTTTCCTCTTCATAAGCTTAATGTCCAAGATTGCAACTGGACAAACCTTCACCTCTCTAATTCATCCTTCACTAGTAATGTTGAAGAAATTACAACTTCCTTTTTTATTTTCTTTTTTAGTAGGGAAACATGAAACACAAGATGATTGAACTTTCTTCTGGTATTTTCATCTTGTAAGTCACAATCCCAACCCTTCGAATGATTTTATAGGACTATAATATTTTGGATTAAGTTTCAAGTTCTTCTTGAGAGTCATGGTTGTAATTTCAAAAACATTCAATTCATTTTTACAAATTCTCGCTTAAACCTTTTTTTTATCTACTAATTGCTTCATTTTATTATTAGCTACCTCTAATTAGAACCTCAACACCTGATTCATGTTAGTTATTATTTGCACCAATTTTTCCACTTTAACAACTGAGATAGACTCAATATTAACCATTTCTCTATTTAGAGGTAAATACCTATAAAGAGCCTAAAATGAGTTAATTTCAATAGCCAAATGAAAGTTAGTATTATAACATCATTGTATAAGAGACAACCACATAAACCATATTTTAGGATTGTGCATTGTTATCCACCTTTTTTACTGGCCATTAGTCTGTGGATGGTAAGATGTACTACTCATCAATAATTTAATTCTAAGCTTATTGAATAATTCTCTCCAGAATAGTCTTTTAAAAAGCTTATCTATGACAGTCACTATGATTATAGGTAGGCCATAGAACTTGTAAAAGTAATCCATAAACAATTGAGCAACACCGTATTCTAAAAATGAGTGAGTTAGTGCTATAAAATGCTCATGTTTTATAAATGTATCGACAATTAACATGATAATATCTTTCCCTTATGATTTTTGCAATCTTTTCATGAAATTCATAGTGATATCCTCTTAAGTTTCTCTTTGAGTTTATAATGAATGTAACAGACCTGTAAAAACCACTCTTCCTATTTTAGTTATATATATATATATATATATATATATATATATATATATATATTGCGCTATTATCTTCTTCCTTAACTTCTTGATAGATGAACAATAAAAATAAGGTTTTTTTGTACGAGTTCTAAATTCTAGTATGACCTTTAATGTAAGAGTCATGTGCATCTTTGACTAGTTGTTCTCTTAATACTCCTTTATCTCCAATTACAATCCTTTCTTTATACCTCACAATACTATCCATATAAATGTTCTCATACCACATATTAGTATCAATCATTTTGTTAGTAACAATATCCTATAACAAATTATCATTTTTGTAAAGGTCATACACTTCTTCATACCCTATTGACATTACTTTAGCTGCTGCTTCAAAATTGCTAACTTCTTTTTTATTTTTTTCTCATGATTGTTGTTTTTAGAAAGAGCATTTACAACCATATTTTTCTTTTCCCTTTTATAGAATTCCAGTATCTTAGTCCCAACAACTTAGTTAACCTTTTTTTAATTATTTTATGAATTTTCTGATTTAAAAAATACTTTATACTTTCATGGTTATTTTGAATTATAAATTGTTCATACTTTTAAGCAATGTTTCTATTTCTTTACTATAATTGAAGTTGTTAAATACTCCTTCTCATAAATGGATAGTTTAAAATGCCTTAGACCTAAAGCCTTGTTGAGAAATGGTAGAGGTTTTCCTATTGACTAAGTACTGCTACTAATTCTATAGCACATGCATATATTTCTAACACAAATCTTTTATCAAAATCAAGCAAGACTAAGACTGGAGCTTTATATAATGCTTTCTTAAGATGGTCAAAAACTTTTTTATGCTCTTTCATGCCATCCAAAGTTATTTTTCTTTGGTGAATCTATTAATGGTTTGCTAATAACCCCAAAACCTGTAATAAATTTCCTATAATAACAAGCTAACCTAAGAAACCCCTTAAGTTCTTTCAATGATTAAGGTACTAGATAATTTCTCACAACATCAATTTTTTAGAACCTGTTCTCATTTTTTCTATTGATATTACATGCCTCATATATTCAACTTTTTGCTCACCAATTTGGATCTTTTGCATATAATTGATTAACACTTTCAGTTTCTAACATGTCATAAGTGGTTCAAATATAACTCTAAAGTAAAACTATAAATCAATATATCATTGAAGAACACTAGAACAAGCTTTCTAAAAAAAAAATGGCTCCAAAATATCATTCATTAATGCTTGAAAAGTTGTAGGTGCATTTGTTCATCCAAATGACATTAACTTGAATTTGTAATTTTCTTGATAAGTTCTAAATGTAGTATTTTCTATATCCTCTTCACTCATACAAACTTGATGATAGCCAAACCTTAAATCTAGCATAGAGAAGAACCTGAAACCTTACAACTTATCTAGTAAATCATCAATCAGTGGAATTGAGAACTTGTTCTTCATTGTTAATTTATTAAGCAACATGTAACTCATATAGAAACACTAGGTGTCATTTGTTTTTTTATAAGCAACATGGTGAAACAAAAGGACCAACATTGTGCTAAATTATTCCACTTCCAAACATTTATTTCACTAATCTCTTTATCTCTCCTTTATGAATAAAGAACTCATATAAAGCTTGTAATTAATTGGTTGTGCTTCTAGTTTTAAAGGAGTCTTGTGACTAAACCTTTTAACTAGTGAAAGACTTTTAGATTCTTTAAATACATATGAAAAGTCCTCTAATAGCTTTTTAATTTTAGAACTTTTTTCTAAGATTTTTGGTTCATCTGTTGCTTTTACTAAAAAGAGTTGTCCAACAAATCTCATCATAATTTTCTTTAAACGTTTTTAAACCTTTCCTACTATCATGATTTATAAACCAAACCCATCTACAATACCTTTTAGTTCTATCATTCCACCTTCCTTCCTAAATGATATTTTCATTTTAATAAAGTAAAATAAGATTGGAGAATAAATCCATAATTAATCCACTCCTAACATAGCATCACATCTTACTACTTTTAATATCCTCAAACTTGCATTGAACTGGCAATCTTGCATAAACCATTTAAATCTAAGGGTGCGTGCATCACACAACATAACATTACCTTCTTTTAATATCCTCAAACTTGCATTGAACTGGCAATCTTGCATAAACCATTTAAATCTAAGGGTGCGTGCATCACACAACATAACATTACCTTTTACTATAATTATTACTGACACAATAGTTTTAATAATGGTACCTTTAAGTACATTGATAACACACTCATTGATGAAGCTACGAGTGCTTTTACTATCAATCATAATAACCAATTCCTTCTCTTGATAGCTTTCCTTAATCCTAATGGTATTATAAGCATAAATATCAACTAAGTCATTTAATGACAATCCATACTTTTCAACTTTCTTGTCTTTCGTAATATTTTCATTATTATTCTCTATTTGAACATCCATGAATTCTTCACCTTCTTCATCAACACCCTCAATCATATGCAATCCTTTTAACATTATACTGATGTCCAAATATAAATTTATCATCATTTTTAAAATGTTGCCCTAATCTTTTTTTTTTTTTGTTAATACAAAGTTTTAAAAAGAGTGTTTCAATCCTTGTTAAACCTCACTCTTGAATTGATTAAAATGCTTAGTTGAGAGGTTACTTATTGATCTTTCCATGTTAAATATAGAATTGGTTTTTTAAACAATTTTATTTCTTCTAGCTAAGGTGTTATTTGACTCTTCTTGCCATTTTTCTTGTTCAAAGGTTAACATTTAAGTCACTAGCTTGAGAATCTTTAACACTAGCTTGACATGTTCCTTCAATCCATTGATAAAATTGGAGATATAGCAAGATTCAGGTAATGAAGGATTCAAACTTTTCTACATAATCATCTGCACTTCTTTCTTATACCAGCTTGTTGAATTATGCCAAAGCTTTTGTTGATAGCTTTAGGAAATTCATCCTAACTAACTAGATATTCATTTCCACGCATGTATACTTTAAATTAAACATTTACCTTGCATTTTAAATATAGAAAAGCCACTTTAACCCATTAATGTACAAGAATGAAGTTTAGTTTAAATAATTTCCTGAACTTTCTTATTTAACCCCTAGGATGATCTTCCTAGAAAGTTGGCAAATCAATTTTTAATAATGTGGGGTTATATCAAGTCCTATGATCTTAATTACCCATATGAGCTCCATGATTATAGCTTATAAATCTTTATAACATTCATTCTTGATTGTTTTTAGTTCTAGATTTTTTTTCTTATTGATGGAATAGTCAAGATTCATTTGGAATCGACTTCAACTTTCATATCTTCCATCTAAATTAGCTAGAAGAGATTGAATTTGGTTTGTCAATACTTCAATCTTTAAATAGATTTGATCAATCTTCTTCTCATGTTCCATCTATCTTTCCTTACTTTTTACCATAAACTCCAAAATTCTTGATGAATTTTATGCATCTACTTATAAAGTTTCCTACAATGTTATTCCTAAAACTTCATCACATTGTTCTCTGCTATGTTTTTGAGTTCTAAATAATATAGAATTGATTAAGAGTCTTAGATTTGCTCTAATGCCAATTGTTAACGTCAATCATTAACAAGTAGCTTAAAAGAAAGAATGTAAATAGTGAGAAAAAAAGAAGCGAAGAAGAAATGACTGCATTGATAGTTTTGTGATTACTTGATACATAAAAAAAATTATTTACATTTATTATATACAAGCTACCCTTATTCATTTAACCTTCTAACCAATTCCCTCCAATTAAATACTTATAACTAACGTAACTGATTCACCTAATTATTACTAAAAGAATATGCCACGTGATTAAAAGTCTTCCCAACCATTTCTGATAATTACTACTACTGCTAACTGAGTTCTCCCTTTCTTTAATTTTGCACATTCCATTCTACCATTTTACATGTGTGAATTGTATTAGTTTCTCTAAAATGCATAGTCTATCTAATGTCTATATTTAGTTAAATGAAATCATATATTTTGTAAATGTTGTACAATCTGTTTGTTTGTTGGGAAAGAAAAGGATTGGGTATCTTTTATAAGGATTCAATGAGGGATTGGAAATATCCCTCAAACCTTTTCAATTTACTTGGATTAATGGCATATACTCCTATTTTTTCTTAATAATTTTCAATGTTTTGATGAAGTGATTCTTGGTCTTTTCCTTTTTTATGAGTCAAACAACCAGAAAGATAGTAAACCACACATCCTTTCTTTCTCTTCCCTTCTTTCCTCTATCTATCCTTCTTCCAATCTATTCTTCATGACAAATAAACCCTTGATCAAATGAAACTATTTTCTTTTAGTTTTCCAATGATCGAGCCATTCTACATGGGTACATGCGCACACAACAACCATCTAATAGATAAAAATTGAATGGAAAGTTTCAATCTAGTGTAAAATGCATGTAAAAGGTTCAATTTTATCCGGATTAAAGTAAAAAAAATGATTTGACAAAGCTTTAAAACTTTAAAAACCATGCTTGACTTTCATCCTATACATATGCAACCATGATTGACTTTTATCCCATACATGTGTAGTAATAAAAGGCCAAACCAGACAAATCTAAACTTGCTTTGAATTAAAACTATAAAATTTGAAATCTCTGGAAACCCAAGCTAAAAAGACTAAATAAATGAAACTCCAACATATACGTCTACTATCATAACTTTTAAGAATTAATGGTTTGATTGTCATATATCAATACCATAACAAACATTGTGTGTGTGTATCAATAACAATAATGATGAAGTAGATGACCAAGGAAACTTTAATTAAGATATGGAAGAAAGGATTTTGTACAACCACAAAAGTGAACACCACTTGTTGGATAGTCAAAACAATAAACTTAAAGAAGATTCTCTTGGGTTATAAAGTTAAAAATTCAATAGAGAGTCAATCAAGGCTGATCATTTGACATTCCAATCATTTTGGCTTAACCTTTTATTCATTTGGTAGCTAGGAATCTTTAATTGCTATCATTTATATTCTTGGTTTGGCCCCCTTTTTATATGGTATATGCATGTTATAACAAGCAACCCATATACTCACATTAGGCTTTCAGAATATTAAACTTAAAGGACATGAGACTTTATGAGAAGTTAACAACTATATGCCAAATGGAGCTAGCAAAAGCATTAGTCAATCAAAGCTCAGTATGTGGAGTAAAGAAGACCATCATTTGTGAAAGTTTTTGCTTAACCTTTCGTTTGATAAATATGGATGATAATTGAATCTATCATCACACATGAGAAAAGAAACAAAGATATTTCTAAAGACTGTAAATGATAGAGATTGCCAACTTCTTTTATGATCAATGAACTAAATTATTATGTAGTCCTCGAATCAAATATCTTTACATATGTATATACTTGTGGATGAATAAAGTATTAATCTTATGATTACTGCAATACAAAATGATTCCACACTTCATGAATTAACATATAGATTAAGAATAATAAAGACCTCATATTCCTAACTATAAAATAGCAAACTAATGAAAATAATATCTTTTTTCTTGTTCGGTAAATGTCCATTCAGAGTTTTTATATTGTTTTTTCTTTTGTTACTACCTATAGATTATAGTTGAGACTAGTTATTTGTCATATGGTGGATTTTAAATTTCTTTTATTTTTTTTATTACCATTAAAATATGTATATGAAAGATTACAATTTAAATTCTTTAAAATTATATTATTTTTATTAAATGAGTTATTTTTATTTATTTATGCCTTTTTTTACCAAAACATTTTTTATTAATAACATGTTTTTTTTAATTCAAAGTACAAAAAATTAAAATATATTTAAACAAAAATATATATTTAAAATAAGTAGAAAGAATATATCTATTCAATCTAAATTGTATTTTCTTATCAATACATTTCTTTCTTTCTTTTTTTACCAAAACATGTTTTTTTTTTCATAAACATTGTTTTTTTTTTAAAAAAAAAAACTTATTATGATCTAAAAAACAAGTTTCAAATAGAAAACACTGAAAAT
>JAAWWB010000134.1:0-25004 GCA_018804465.1 Populus tomentosa
TTCGCTGCACAATGCACAAATCGGCAGCAAATATCAATTCGCTGCAGGAGGTTCAGTTGCAGCAACGAAATAGAATTTCGCTGTGCAACACACAAATCGGCAGCGAATATCAATTCGCTGCAGGAGGTTCGGTTTCGGCAACGAAACAGAATTTCACTGCGCAACACACAATTCGGCAGCGAATATCAATTCGCTGCAGGAGGTTCGGTTTTGGCAGCGAAACAGAATTTCGCTGCAGGAGGTTCAGTTGCGGCAGCGAAACAAAATTTTGCTGCAGGAGGTTCAGTTGCGGCAGCGAAACAGAATTCCGTTGCACAATACACAAATCAGCAGCGAATATTAATTCGCTGCAAAAGGCTCAGTTTCGGCAGCGAAACAGAATTTCGCTGCACAACACACAATTCGGCAGCGAATATCAATTTGCTACAGGAGGTTTGGTTTCAGCAGCGAAACAGAATGTCGCTGCAGGAGGTTCAGTTGCGGCAGCGAAACTAAATTCCGCTGCACAATACACAAATCGGCAGCGAATATTAATTCGGTGCAGAAGGCTCAGTTTCGGCAGCAAAACAGAATTTCGCTGCGCAACACACAAATCGGCAGCGAGTATCAATTCGCTGCAAGAGGTTCGTTTGCGGCAGCGAAACAGAATTTCGCTGCACAGCACACAAATCAAAACCATCGATTTCAGCACATAATTCTTCAACAAAATTCCAGCAACAACATCACAGCAGAACACCTTAATTTCAGCACACAACATCACAGCAGAACACATTAATTTCAGCACATAATTCTTCAACAAAATTCTAGCAACAACATCACAGCAGAACCATTAATTTCAGCATCAACATCACAGCAGAACACATTAATTTCAGCACACAACATCACAGCAGAACACATTAATTTCAGCACACAACATCACAGCAGAACACATTAATTTCAGCACACAACATCACACCAGAACATATTAATTTCAGCAACAACATCACAATTAATTTCAGCAACAACATCACAGCAGAATACATTAATTTCAGCAACAACATCACAGCAGAACACATTAATTACCCCAGCAGAACACACACACACATGCATGCTGGCCTACCCATAGTTAAAGCCAGCCCTTTACCATGATTTTTTAGATGTTCTGAAATTGACTTTATTTCACTTCTATTTGCTAGTTCTCCTAGTTAATTTCAGTTTCCTTCATAGTTGTCTTAGGTCTTAGATCAATTTTTCTTAGGGTTTTTCTTTTTCATTTTTGTTTTTTGATTTTAATGGGAAGAGGAAGGGAGTTTCATGACCCATACCTTCTGAATTTAACTAAGTTTGAGGAAGGTTTGACACTATTCTTTTCTCTTCAGCTACCGGTTCTCTTCCTCCTTCTTCCTCTCACATTTTCCAGATCTTTTTTTCCTCTCCTCTATGCAACTGCCCACTCCTCTCTCAAGGTCTCATCTCTCCCTCACAAGTTCACAAAGCAATCTCTACTGGTTTGATTCACGTTTCTATTGTGAAAGGGGAAGGGAAGAATGGCATGCAGCTGCTGGTTTGGGAAGAAGATGGATCATTCTCTCTCCCCTCTTTGTATTTATACTACCCATCA
The DNA here is from genome assembly GCA_018804465.1 of Populus tomentosa. Lineage (NCBI taxonomy): Eukaryota > Viridiplantae > Streptophyta > Magnoliopsida > Malpighiales > Salicaceae > Populus > Populus tomentosa. Next base: position 1,601 of record JAAWWB010000134.1, read on the forward strand.
AATGAAATGGGTTGTTTGGGGGTTGGTTTAGGTGTGTTCTTATCCTTGTTTGGTTTATCTAAAACCAGTTTTACCCCTCCCTCCCAGCTCTGCGTCACTGTTGATTGAGAAATCGGCAGCGAAAACTACATCGCTGTCGATTTCTGCCTCGGCAGCAAAAACTGCGTCGCTGCCGATCCAGAAATCGACAGCAGAAACTGCGTCGCTGCCGATCAAGAAATGGGCAGCGAAAAATTGTGTCGCTGCCGATTTCTGTATTGGTAGTGAAGGCTGCGTCGCTGTCAAATCCAGAATCGGCAACGAAAACTGCATCGCTGCCGATTTCTGCATCGGCAGCGAAAACTGCATTCATCATCATCTCTCTCTCTCTCTCTCTCTAAATAAATATATATATATATATATATATTATTTTATTTTATTTTATTTTTCCTTTGGGTGTTTACAATTTTAGTGTAATATCTAAGCCCTTGAGTAACCTTCTAACAAAGGATAATATTTTTGAATGGACTGAACATTGTGAAGAAGCCTTTGTTAAACTTAAAAACTTGCTTACATCTGCTCCTGTCATTCAACCTCCTGATTGGTCATTACCTTTTGAAATAATGTGTGACGCTAGTGATTATACCATGGGTGTTGTCTTGGGACAAAGAAAAGATAAGAAACCTTATGTGATTTACTATGCAAGTAAAACTTTAAATAGTGCTCAATTGAATTACACCACCACTGAAAAAGAATTACTTGCAGTAGTATTTGCATGTGATAAATTTAGGTCTTATCTTGTTGGATCACTTGTTGTTGTTTTTAGTGATCATGCAGCATTGAAATATCTTCTTTCTAAGAAAGATTATAAGGCTAGATTGGTGCGATGGATTTTGTTACTTCAAGAATTTGATATCACAATCAAAAACAAGAAAGGCACCGAAAATGTTGTCGCAGATCATTTGTCAAGATTGACAATAGATTCAAAATCTGACATCACACCAATCGATGACTACTTTCCCGATGAATCTTTACTTTCCGTTTCTACGATCCCTTGGTTTGTTAATATTGTTAATTTTCTTGTCTCGGGACAATTGCCAGCTCATTGGAGTACCCAAGACAAAAGAAAGTTCTTGAACGAAGTAAAGAACTTTTATTGGGATGACTCATATTTATTTAAATATTGTCCTGATCAAATATTTTGAAGATGCATTCCTGACAATGAGGTAAGTAGTGTCATTAAATTTTGTCATTCTGAGGCATGTGGGGGTTATTTCTCGTCAAAAAAGACAACTGCAAAAATCTTACAAAGTGTATTTTACTGGCCCACCATGTTCAAGGACTCACATGCATTCTGTAAGACTTGTGAAAATTGTCAAAAGTTGGGATCTATTTCAAAATATCATATGATGCCTTTAAATCCTATTCTTTTCATTGAGATCTTTGACTGTTGGGGTATAGATTTCATAGGTCCATTTCCTCCATCATTTGGTTTCATGTACATATTAGTCGTAGTAGATTATGTTTCAAAATGGATAGAGGCAATTCGAAGTCGAAACAATGATTACAAAACAGTGATAAAGTTTTTGAAAGACAATATTTTGAGTCGATTTGGAATCCCTCGAGCCATGATAAGTGATGGTGGAACACATTTCTGCAACAAGCCATTTGATTCTTTAATGAAGAAATATGGAATCACACACAAAGTTGCCACCCCTTATCACCCTCAGACAAGTGGATAAGTAAAGCTTGCTAATAGGAAGATCAAACAAATCTTGGAGAAAACAGTGAACCCTAATAGGAAAGACTGGTCTTTAAGACTTAATGATGCACTTTGGGCTTATCGAACTACTTATAAAATATCATTATGTATGTCACCTTATAGACTAGTCTATGGAAAACCTTTTCACTTGCCTCTGGAAATTGAACATAAAGTTTATTGGGCTATTAAAGCTTTCAATTCAAACCTTGATGATGCTAGTCAGCTGCGAAAATTGCAAATAAATGAGCTTGAGGAAATAAGAAATGATGCATATGACAATTCAAGAATACATAAAGCAAGAATCAAATACTTTCATGATAAAAAAATACAGAGAAAAACATTTAATATTGGTCAAAAAGTCTTGCTTTATAATTCTCGACTCCATTTATTTCCTTGAAAACTAAGATCAAGATGGAGCGGTCCTTTTATTGTGAAACATGTGTATCCATATGGGGCCTTTGATATCGAGAATCCAAAGAATGGCAATGTTTTCAAGGTAAATGGGCATCGTTTGAAAGTTTATTTAGACAATTTTTCAGTTGAAAATGACTCTATTGAATTGAGTGATCCTGTATATAAAGATTGATTCTTTTTCTCACATTGTTTTGTGTTTTGTTTTGGTTTTGCTAGTCTCTCTCTCACCCCGGTTAAATGGCGGATAACGGTATTCTATGACTTGAGTTGGTTCTTTCAGCTTCTCATAATAACTGATATATGTATATATTTGTACAATTCTTTGCTCTTTCTCCCTTCTTTGAATCTCATCTCTAATTTTCTTTTGAAAATGGACACCACTCTTGAAAAATTGAAAAGGTATTTTCCCACTCTACCTCCAAATGCGATTACAAAAATTTATCGTGCTAGGTGTGCACGATTGAGGTTGTTAATGAATCATGGAATTCCTGAAGATATTCGTTGGCTAATTGAAGCAAAGGTCCGATTATCAGGTGAGTCCTTTAATTCTTTCATTTCACACATACTTGGAATAAGTATAAGCACTTTTGCAAAGAAACGTCGTGCAAAACGACTGAAAGTCCGTCACAAATGTGCCAGATGGACTTGCAATGCAACATGTCGTTCTTTAGGAATGGTATCTGTAAACCGTAAAGATAAGATACAATTCATTAAGGATGGCCTGAGTAAAGGGTCTTTAGATAATCTTTTGTTGACCCTTGAGACGCATCCTAGTAGAGATGTGCATCGTGTAATTCATGATTTATGGCCATCATTCCATAAAGAACATGATCGACTTAGTCTTGGGAATCTGACTAAAAAAGATCATGTTTGCCAGTTTTTAAGAAAACTAGATGGGAAGCCTATCCCCGACCCATAGAGGGCGTTTAAGCCGTTCTTGGACGTAAAACCAAGGGAAGATGTGAGCCACAATCACAACTACCTGTACATACATGCTTTGTCAAAATAAATAAATAAAGAGAGAGAGTGTGAGACAACAACTGGCCTACATATAGGTGGTATAATTGCATTTTCAATTTCTCATCTATAAATTCTTCTCTTCCTTCCCTTCATTTCTACCCAACCCATACATTCATCAAATATAGAAGTGTGTAGAAATGGTAGGTTCCTCAAGTCATCACATACGAAATATTTGTGTTTTCAGTGGATCCAGTCCTTGGAAAGAAAAAGAGTTTTTAGAATTAGCAAATCATCTTGGTCGGGTACTAGTTGAGAGAAAGATTCATTTAGTGTATGGGGGAGGCAGCCTTGGGTTAATGGGAGATGTGTCAATGGCTGCATTTCTAGGAGGTAGTCAAGTTTTGGGGGTTGTCCCCAAAGCTCTAGCAAATAGGGACATCATTAGAAAAATAATTGGAGAGGAACTACAAGTCCCTACAATGTCTGACCGACTGAATACCATGTTTAACCATGTTGATGCCTTCATTGCCTTACTAGGTGGTCTAGGCACATTGGAAGAGATCTTTCATATTTCATCTTGGGCCCAACTGCACATTCACCATAAACCTATAGGTTTATTAAATGTTAATGGTTTCTATGATAAATTGTTATCTTTCCTTGATCAAGCTGTGGAACAGGAATTTCTAACATCTTCGGCACGACAAATCGTAATCTCTGCTGCTAATGCTGAACAATTAATTGACCAACTACAATCTTTCATCCCTATCATTGATCCCTGCATGAGTCGCTTAAATTGGTCAACTAAGAAAAGCCGTAAAAAGCTTAGATTAGATAATAGCATATTATTTTGTTTTGTTACTTCTTATATTTGTTTAAGTGTGTTTCAAGTTTGTCATTGTTTGTTGTTTCAAGTGATGTCTTCTATACTCTATCTTTCTACCTTCAAACATTGAGGACAATGTCTCGTTTTGGTAGACAATAAAAAAAAAAAAAAAACTAACTTACTAACTGTTTTTGCTATTATTAAAACCATTTGACAAAATTGTTATTAGGATGGCAGAGTTAGGAGTCAGTTTTATTAACTCTTGAGACGCATCTTAGTAAGTATCCTTATTAGGATGGTAGAGTAAGGAGGAAATTTTATTGACTCTGGAGACGCATCTTAGTAAGTATCATTATCAAGGTTTATCATAACACTTCTTGAAATATTCAAGTTTACAAACTCTTGCATTGTTATCACTTGATTCTGCTCATATACTCATTTAACAAGTATTCTTAAACCTTCATTTTCACACACACACTTTAACATATGATCGTGGGTTGCACACTGGATTAGTACATTAATTATGTTCTTTTGTTGAAGGTAACAACTAAGGGAAAGGGATAATATATAATTTGCAAAAAAAAACATTGATAATAAAAACATAGATAAGTTTGTTTTTGTAGCCTCCTTAACCTAAGCAATTAAGCCCGAAGGGGTGTTTTAACACCTAATACCCTAAAGTCAATTGACTTGGGAGCTATTGGCCCAAAGCTTGTTACATGGGTTAAGGAGAAAAGCTTAATGGAATCAAATATTGCACTATCTACGTATCAGTATCTGCAACCCGAGTTGCTAAGCTCGTAGGGGTGTCTCAACACCTAATGCCCTAAGACCAACTGGTCTAGAAGTCATTAGCCAAAAACTCGTTACATAGGTTAAAGATACATTGTGTTTTAAGTTGTATGTGTATATAAAAAAAATAAGAAAAAAAAATAAAATAAAGAAGAAAAAATAATAATAATCCCAACCCAAAGAAGTTAACCTTAAACATTCAAACATAATATTGTTTTCTTCCAACAAAAGCCCCATCATCTATGTTTTCATACATTGAGCACATAAAAAGAAGGTTTATTAATATCTTGTTTAAGAAGTATGAAGCAGGAATATAAATTTAATGAGAGTTTGTTTATTTGGATAGATTAATGGAAGTTGAATGATGAATGTCTTGCTTTGTGGAACTTGCATTTCCTATTTTAATGCTTTGATTACTAAGGACTAGTAATAAGCTGGTTGGGGAGGTGATTAGTACTTAAAAGTGCATGTTTATCAAGGTTTTATATCATCATTTTGTACTTAAAGTATCAATAACTCCTTAACTAAAGCATGTTTTATAATAACAAGTCTAATACTATAAGATACCTTAATATATGGTAAATGTTCATCTTAAATGCAGGCCTATCACATAAATCAAAGCATTGATTGATAAATTCAACTACTGAAATTTTGAAGATAAAGAAGGGTGAAGCTTAGAAAAGAGATGTTGGTGCAGTCCAAACTAGAACACTGTTCGGTAATTGGGTCATATCTCGAGTTCTAGATGTCCAAATGATCTCAAATTTTTATACAGATTTGGTAAGACATAGGCCTACAACTTTCATGTGGAAACCAAGATCTAAAAAGGTCGTTTTCAAGTCCAAATTATAGCAACAACGGAGAAGTGCGAATTTGTCCTGCAGCCCAGACACTGTTCAATGTTCAGCCCATATCTTGAGTTTTAGAAGTCCAAATGACCTCAACCTTTTTTCCCTGGAAAGCTAAGAGAATTTACTAGAACTTTCATGTGTACATATGATTCTAGTTCTGATGTTAGCAATGACGTTTTATTCAGACAAGAAGATAAGGATTTTCACCAAGTCAAGATGTGGCCACCCACTCAACAATTATTCATCAAATCAATAGTTCCAAATTTTGGCCTATAAAAGGAGGCATTTGGTGTTCAGATCAAGATCATGCTCTTGCTCTCTTTCTTTGTATTTTATAATGTTTAAGTTTTATTTGATTTATATTAATCTCTTGTTTATGCTTTTCATTTCCTTTCCTTTATTTGTATAATTATGTTCTTATCTTGTTTATTTATGTTTCTTTCTTTCATTATGTTTAGCTAAATCTATTATGTCAAGGTGAAAAGGGTACACTAATGGTGTAAAAATAAATATAGTATAAACTCAACATGGACTTTAATGCTTGATATTAACATGTTTTATATTTGTTATCTTGTTCACTTTTAATACTTTGCTTGTTAAAGGGTTAATCTAGATTTATGTTGTATAACACTTGGTACAACAAATACTTGGCACTTTCATAGCCCATACTATATGATATAACAGACACCTGAGCTATGAAAAGAACTTGATTTGTTATTAATTTAAGTTATAATCATGAATGCCTGACAACGTTTACAAGTATTAGCATTATTCAAATAAGATAATTAATGTAATCATGTTAACAATTTATAATCTGATTGGAACCTCCTTCGTGTGTGGTTTCCAAGTTAAGTAGTAACAATTTATACTATACTTGTTTGAAATACCATTAGTGGATCCTCTAACCTTGACATTTGTTTTTATCATTGTTTAATCCTTACATTAATCTTTCATCTCAAAGCTCTCATTAACTTCTTGCTCTTCTTTATTATTATTATTATTATTATTATTATTATTATTAGTACTACTACTACTACTACTACTACTACTACTATTATTATTACATTCTTGTTATATTTTATGTACATTAAGTATGCTCTGTGTTTGATCAAGGATCCTAACATTGTTGCTCTTGCCTTGTTCATTCGCATCGAAAATCTATTTATATTATATAATATATCTCTTTGATCTTTTCATAAAATCAGTATATAGGTTGGAAACCTGTGACCCGATCTTTTAGTTTATTCTTAGGTATAACAACGCCACGTACTAAGTATTATTATTATTATTACTATTAATATTATTACTATTATTGTTATTATTGTTGTTATTATTATTGTATTGTTATTTATAATTTATACAATTAACATCTATGTGGTTCGACCCCGGTCTTGCCGGGTTATTTATTACTTCGACACTCATGCACTTGGAAGAAGACATCAAGCTTTTGGTCGCGCCATACACTACTAATGAATAACCTTAATGTGCATGTGTTGTTTGATCTGGGTGCCACCTACTCATTTATTACTAGGAGAATTGTCACTAAATTAGAGAAGGGAGTGGAAGTAGTAGAAAAGGGGTTTGTAATTGGAACTCTAATGAGGAACATGGTTGAAACAAATAATATGTATGTGGGAGTGAGGGTTAGTCTATCTAGGTATGAAACAAAAGTAGATTTGATTCCCTTGGAATTGCATGATTTTGACACAATTATAGGCATGAATTGGCTGAGTAAATACAAGGCCCTGATAGATTGTTATGCTAAAATTGTTACATTCCAAATACCTGAGGGTAGGAGGATGGTTTTCGAAGGAGAGAGGATTCCCAAATCAACCACCTTAATATCAGTTGTAACAGCTCAGAAACGTTTGAGGAAAGGATGAATGGGATACCTCGCATACATCTTAAACTCAAATGACAAAGGTCCACGATTGAAATATATTTATGTGGTGAAGAAATTCCCGAACATGTTTCCTAATGAGCTATTGGGACTACCCCTAGAGTGAGAGGTAGAAATGTCGAAGACATTTTCTAAGAGTCCCACTCATAATTCAACAACCGCACTAGATAGCTTCAGCAGAATTTAATGAGATAAAGACCCAACAACAAGAGTTGTTAGATAAGGGGTTTATACGGCCCAATAATTCACCTTAGGGAGCATCGATTCTATTCATAAGAAAGAAAGATGGAACCTATGGACTTTGTATTGACTACTGCCAGTTGAACAAAATAACGATAAAAAATAAATACTTGATACCACATATAGATGATTTATTTGATCAACTAAAGGGAGCGAGAGCATTTTCAAAAATATATTTGAGGTCAGGGTTCTATCAAATGAGGATTAAAGAGGCAGATGTACCAAAGACCGTATTCAGAACCCGTTACATGCACTATGAGTTTTTGGTGCTACCGTTCAGGTTGATGAATGCCCCAACCCTTTTCATAGATTTAATGAATCGGGTCTTCCAACCATACCTTGATAAATTTATGGTGGTATTCATTAATGATATATTGGTTTACTCGAACTCCTTTGAAGAACATGAAGGACACTTGAGGCAAGCCATGCAGACCTTGAGAAATCACCAGTTGTATGCAAAGTTAAGTAAATGTTAGTTTCAGCTAGAAAGGGTGACGTTCCAAGGACATGTCATTTTAGTCAAAGACGTTTTCATAGACCCTTAAAAGGTCGAAGTCGTCTTGAAATGGGAAAGACCGACTTCGGTGACCATAATATATAGTTTCCTAGGAATTATAGGATACTATTGGAGATTCATAAGGGGTTCTTCCTAATTTCAACCCTTTTGACACAGTTAAACAGGAAAGATAAAAAGTGTGTGTGGTCGAAAAATTGTGAGGAAAGCTTCTAAGAGTTAAAGAGAAGGCTCACTTCTGCTCTAGTATAAGCACTTCCTTTAGGGATTAAAGGTTTTGTAGTTTATAGTGATGCCTTAGGGAACAGATTGGGTATATCTTAATGAAACATGGGAAGGTGATCGCCTATGCATCAAGATAGTTAAAGACTTATGAGGTGAATTATCTGGTGCACGACCTAGAATTAGCCATTATGGTATTTGCCTTGAGGATATGGAGACACTATTTGTATGGGTCTTAAACCTAAATCTTTATTGATCACAAAAGTTTGAAGTATTTGATGTCACAAAAGGAGTTGGATATGTGACAAAAAAGGTGGATAGAACTTATTAAGGATTATGACCACACCATAAAATACTACCCTGAAAAGGCAAACGTAACGGCAGATGCTTATTTATGCAAACGTGATGTTATGTGTATGTGTGAGAACTACTCTTTATGAAATGTTGCATGATGTTATTGTATATGGATTGTGTATGTTGAACTACTCTAACAATTTCTGAAATAATAATGAAAAAAAAAAATTGTCATTGTTTTGGCTTTGAAATCGTTGTTTCGGCTTTGAAAAAACCAGGTTGTTACATTTATGGCTGAAAAACACCGATTTAATGGTTTTTAATATTCAATTCCTTTGTTTTATATTTTATATAAAATCAAATAATCATGACTTTTATTTAATTTTTGTGATGATCTAGCCACAAAATCTTGCTTGGATGTTGTTTTTAAACATGTTTATGCTTTCAATTTGATGTGATTGGGTTTGTTTTTGAAATCACGTTTCTAGGTTCATCTGAGTGTTCTTCATGTTCTTAAGTAAATTCAAATGTTTTCTCATCTTTTGATCTTCATTTTTTTTTTTTGGATTTGGGTCATGTTTATGGATTTGGGCCCATGGGTCAGGAAGCTCAGTCCATATAACTAGGCTGAGTCCATTTATGCTAAGGCAGCGTTTGGTTGATTTAAAACTCTCAAAGGAAAAAACACCATATTTTGTTCTTAAAGCGTGCTTTCCCCACATGGCCTTAAAACAATTTTAAAGCCTCTGATTATCAGTTAAGAATGTGTTTGGCAAACACGTTATCCTAATTTTCTAGTAATATTTATTTTCTTATTTTTTATGCTTTTGCCAAACAAACCTCAAATAATTTCCAAAAATTTTAAAAAAATTAAGACACCATTTTAAAGTCATTTTTGGATACCTCTTGTGTTTTCCAGCCATTTTATTTAATATTTGGGTTGTAAACTTACACTATAAGGTACTAACCCGGTATTAAATATACTTGCCTTTTTTTTTTTCCTTTAAAATTTCAAAAAAAAAAAATCCTTATTTAAAAAATAAAAAATATATTTTTATTTATGTGCATATGATCAAATTCTAGAATTTTCATGCATATTTCACAATAAAATTGTTTTTTTTTATCATACTTGAGAAAATACAGTGTGTGTGTGTGTGTGTGTGTGTGTGTGTGTGTGTGTGTGTATAGATAGATAGATAGATAGATATATAGATATATATGAATGGGTATCACAACAAGTTTATGAATATCTATTAGGATTTGACCAAAATTTCAAAAATATCATAAAAATCAATTTGTTTTATTAATATTTAGGGTATCAATTTTACAAAATAATGCATATTCCTGGTATTAAACTAAATGAATTGACAAGAATACACCTTTATTTTTGGGCTTCAAAATAGTTAGATTTTAACTTGATAAGATAAGAACTTTTTTACTGAGAAGAACTTTTTTAAAACCTTAGACAGATCAACAAATAAAAGTATAACTCAAACAAATAAATAATACAACTTACCTTAGGTGATACATCTTTCCTATACATTCAACTAGAGATTGAATAGAGAAGGCTATTAAGCAGAGGAGTGTTGTTGTTGCTGCTGCAGTTAAAGGGACTATTAGTGGGGAAATTTCAACCAACGCTTCAATGGCTTTGATATTTAAGATCTTGATCTTCGACTGCACACCAAATAGTACTAAGAATCCATTCAACTTAGGGCAATGTTCTACACTAACCCCAAAATCAACCTTGTAATCCATTAATTTTTTAATTCGAGGTTTTCTAGGGTGTTAAGTTGCAAATTTTGAACTGAAAAGTGAAGTGGAGAGTAAAGCCATAATTTTCAGAGGAATTTGGGTTTTATGTGTGTGTGTGTGTATAGTTATTTTATCTAATTTAAAATTTTAGGTCGATACCATATATAAAGTTCATATTTATGAAAAAATAGAAGCAAAGCAAAATAATAAAGAAACTATAAGAAGTTGGATTGACTCAAGAAAATAAAATCAATAAAAAGAGGAAAACTGCAAGGACCATTCCCATATAATTAAGAAAAAAAGTCATGAGTGTAGCTCAATTGGCTAGGCATTGAGTTTGCTCCTTAGAGATCACTAATTCGTGTCCTCCAAACCTCAGGGCAACTAGAGGCTTACATGGTCGTTAACTTCAGGGCCCGTGGATTTAGTCGAGGTTGCGTACAAGTTAGCTCAGACACTCATGTTAATAAAAAAGAAACTAAAACGCAAAGTGGTTTTCAACAATATAAAATACTGTAACTCTAGATTTATTTGCAATGTGAATATAATTTTGCCCTTATCAACAAAAATAATTGTCTCAACTATCAAGGATAATATAGTCTTTTATATTTTTTACATAGTAACATGACTTGCTTATTCTTAAAAGCAAGAAATATTAAACTAATGTCTAGAGGTTGGTTAGACTTTTCATTGTTTAAAATATGGTGAAATGACTCAATTATCCTTAAATTAAAAAAAATTCTTTAATTAGCATCCAAAGACTTTTTTATATTTTCCTTATGGTTTTTTTTTTTTGTATAAGCAAATAGGCTAAATGACAAATTAGTATTTTAATATATATAAAATATTATTTGAAATCAGAAAGTATTTAACATTTGCGTTGCACGCGCCAACATATAATGTATTTTCATGTCATTTAGACAACATATGAGGGTCATATGATTGCCAAACAATGGGTTCCAGAATGATGTTAGAATTGTCTCGATAGCCCTTACATCCCTAGACAATATTTATAGACAATGAACCTCTGGTATAACGTTGATGTTGTTTTTGTTTTCTTTCTTTTCTCTCTCTTCCTTGCTTGACCATCTAATTTTTCATAGCATCTCTTCAATTTATTTTTCCTTCATATTTGACCTCTATTTTTTTTTATTACTATTTGTTTTATTTGAAGTTATTTATAACATTGGATTTTTTTTTCAATTTTATCCTCCTTTTTATTATTTTTTCCATCTATTAGATTTAGTCCCCATTCTTTTTATTGCCTTTTGTTTTATTTGAGATCATTTTTAATTATTTTATGATTTCATCCTCATCCTTTTAAAAAAAAAAATTGATTATTATTCTTTTGTCTACTATTTCCTTTTGTTTTGAAAATTTTAAAAATTGATATTTTATTTTATTTTATCATTTAACATTAAATTGATTGGAATTGAGTTTCTCGATTGAGTCCAAATCTAGGATTTCACGGATTGCAAGTTTGAGAGATTAACCCAGATTTAGAAGATTCGATTAAGATTGCCTTTTTTTTTTTTAAGCTCATATTTTTTTTAGTTTCATCCTTCAATATTTATTTTATTGAAAATTAGGCTCCATTATTTTTTTTTATTTACTTTCTATAGGATTTTCATTAATTTTGAAAATAAATCGGGTTATTCCAAGTCTTTTTAATTGTTTTAAAGAATTTTTTTTTAATTAAATTAGATTAATTGATTAAATAGAAGCATGAGATGCTCACTTTATGATATTTTGCTTGGATTGTTTTCCGATTGGTTGCTCTAATAGCATATATGCTCTCTTTCAATGTCACCATTTAGCCTTTTAAAGTGAGGTTAGAATCGTCTCGGTGAGTGTTTTTAGCTATGAAGTGATGTCCATGACGAAGTGACTATAAATCTCCAATGAGGGTTTTTTTCTTCTTCTACAAAGTATGATATTGTCAACTAAGTTTTTATAATTTTTTTTATTATTATTATTTGTTTTATTTATTGTCAATATTTTTTAATATATTATTAAATTCAATAAAATGAATAATCATTGTCTTATATTATTAAATTAATTTTGATAATAACTTATATGCTTTGTGACTACTGTAGACTTGTATAATGGATTTGCCATTTGATTGACAAAATTGAAGCTTTAGTTGTAGGGGTATTTCAGTATTTTTTATAGACTCATTGATCGTTAAACTTTTCAATAGAGATATGATAGTTTTTTTCACGATTATTTGTATAATAAAAATACTATTTTACCTCCAAGGTTAATAAAATTAAGACCTATTGCTTAAATATTTTTTTTTATCTTCCACATACTATTAAATAGTTAAAATACATCTTTAGTCTTGAAAAAGATAAAAAAAAGTAGCTTTGTTTATATGGATATTTTTTTTTTCTTTCACTCTATTTTTTGTGTAATTTTTTATAATCATAGGAGATATTTTAGTATTTTAATATTATTTTATTATTTTTAAATTTCAAAAGTTGTCTGGGATCAATGTTTACTTTACTTGAATTTAACATTTTTGTTAATATAAATATGACATGTTATTATGCTAGACATTAAATACTTAAAATATTTTATATTCTTTTAATTTGTTTTTTATATTTAAAATATTTTTAATATTGACCGTTATGAAACTCGATCATTATATACTAGTCGAACACAAACCTTGTTTCTCATTCCAGCACGGAGGGAACTTGAATTGCTCTCAAAGCCTAACTCTTATTAAAAACTGTCTTGCAAAATCAAACAAATCGAAACATGGGTCAAGGACCATCGGGCGGTCTGAATCGGCAACTCCCAGGAGACAGAAAACAAGATGGAAGCGACAAGAAAGACAAGAAATTCGAGCCGGCGGCTCCACCAGTGCGCGTGGGCCGCAAGCAGCGGAAGCAGAAAGGCCCAGAGGCGGCTGCACGGCTGCCTACGGTGACGCCTCTTACAAAGTGTAAACTGAGACTGCTAAAACTGGAGCGAATTAAGGATTATTTGTTGATGGAAGAGGAGTTTGTGGCAAATCAAGAGAGATTGAAGCCACAAGAAGAGAAAGTGGAAGAGGATAGATCCAAGGTTGACGATTTGAGAGGCTCACCTATGAGTGTCGGAAGTTTGGAGGAGTTGATTGATGAGAATCATGCTATTGTTTCGTCGTCAGTTGGACCTGAGTATTATGTCGGGATTTTGTCTTTTGTTGATAAGGATCAGCTTGAGCCTGGTTGTGCTATCTTGATGCATAATAAGGTAATTTGGGTTTCTCAAAGTTTGTACCTTTAAGGGTTTTGATTAATATTTACTAGTTTCGAGTGTTATTTTTGTTGCAAAGTTTCAAATTATGGTTTGTATGTTTGAAATGAGGGGTTTTGTTTCATGAGCTGCTTAGGTTTTGGACATGATTACTACGAACTTTATCATAAGCTAGTAACTAGTTACGTTGGTTTAAGTTGTTGTAAGAAAGTAATGATCTAGGTTTGGATTGGTAATGGTTGTGTTGTATGGTATTTGAATTTCCGGGGCCTTAATTGATTTAAAAGTTCATTATGGATATTTACAACATTATTGTTAACCCTCCACGCAACATTGATCTGATAGTATTAATCTTTGCTTATGTATAAGCTATCGTCTTAATTCTGGTATAACGTGATGCAAGATGATGTCATAGAAGAATTTCCGTCATTCATTACTAGATTTCAATTATAGTCTGGAAAACTTAGCATATGAAAGATTTCACAATGTATGCAATTTGGTTTTGAAGGTTCTTGTAGAGTATGTTAATATTGGCTAGATGTAGCCTAGCTGCTTGCCTTATGGGTTATGCTAGTTGTCTCATACCAAACTATGCATGTTTTCTTTAAAGAAATTGTAATCTAATTTGCTGCCTTATTTTAGTTTTCATGTCAATTGATATAGTTCTTAACAATATCTCATTTAGGAAAATGGTTTTGATAATAACTTATATGCTTTATGACTACTTGACAGGTTCTATCTGTTGTTGGGCTTCTTCAAGATGAAGTTGATCCAATGGTATCTGTGATGAAGGTTGACAAGGCTCCATTAGAATCTTATGCTGACATAGGTGGTCTAGATGCCCAAATACAGGAAATCAAAGAAGCAGTTGAGCTTCCACTGACTCATCCTGAATTATATGAAGATATTGGTATTAAGCCTCCTAAGGGGGTTATATTGTATGGAGAACCTGGGACTGGCAAGACCTTGCTTGCAAAGGTGTGCACTCAAAATATTTTTCCAATTGGATTGTTGCAATTCAAGATATCGTCTTTTGATCTGACACTGAATCCAACATGAGCTTTTATAGTTGGCTTTTGTTGCTGTGTCTCTTCTTGAAAGCCCATGTAAAAAGTAATTGCAATTGACTGTTTTTAAACCTATAAATTTCTAAGTTTAACTTTCATCACATAATTTTGTGTCTTTCCATGATTTGACCAAAGAGATTGTTTTTCCAAAATTATTGACTTAGGATTGTACTCTGAATTTCCAGGTATTTTTCATAAGACACGAATAAATTTCTTTTTCTTATGCTTTTAAGCATACAAAAGAATTTGGATGGTTTGTGTACCTTACTGGGTTTGCTCTATTTTATTGCTGCTGCACATTTATATGATTTTAACATGACGTACAGCTATCTAATCAAAATTGGGAAAAATATATTTTTTTCTCACTATTTTCTCTGTAATGGTATGGCATTATGATTTTATGCAAGTGGAGTGAACTTAGACTGACTTTGTAAGCCTCGGTTGTTTTCCAGGCAGTGGCTAATTCAACATCAGCAACTTTCTTGCGTGTTGTTGGAAGTGAATTGATTCAAAAGTACTTGGGAGATGGCCCAAAACTAGTGAGGGAACTTTTCAGAGTTGCTGATGATCTCTCTCCATCTATTGTCTTCATTGATGAAATTGATGCTATTGGTACAAAGAGGTGAGTTAGTAAAATTTACAGATTACTCATAAATATGGAAGAAATAGAATATCTATGTTATAACTGATGTAATTTGAAATGTTTCTGGTGTAACGTCTTACAGGTATGATGCCCATTCAGGTGGTGAACGTGAAATTCAGAGGACCATGTTGGAACTACTGAACCAGTTAGATGGTTTTGATTCAAGAGGAGATGTCAAAGTGATTCTAGCGACCAACCGCATTGAAACCCTTGATCCTGCTTTGCTTCGACCTGGTCGAATTGATAGAAAGATTGAATTCCCTCTTCCTGATATCAAAACAAGGAGGCGTATTTTCCAGGTATGCATGGCTTGATTATTGGAAGCAATGTATTGGAGATCATTCCATATGATTTATTAGTGATCTTATGCCTCACTGCTTTGTGTTTTTCATCATTGACTCTGTGAAGCTCCCTCATACAATTAATCTCAATATGTGGATTGTAGATACACACAGCAAGGATGACATTGGCTGATGACGTTAACTTCGAAGAGTTTGTTATGACCAAGGATGAGTTCTCGGGAGCAGATATAAAGGCAATATGTACTGAAGCTGGGTTGCTTGCATTACGAGAGCGGCGCATGAAGGTGAGTAGTGTATTTTGATTTCCTTGTCGGTGAGAATATTTGGTTTTCTCTTGTCTAGATTTAGATTTTTCCCTAATAGAAGTCTAGTCAAAGCTTCATCCCATTGCCCAATTGAGAAGCAGTCTCTGATGGAGTTTGTATGCCATTTGTTGGGCAGTGGGCTTGTAGCTTTTCCTATTTGAGATATGGTCAAATCATCTAATAAGACTTTGACTAGCAATACTAACAACCTCCTCACAAGCTGGCATAGTCTCGCGGTACTACATCCGATAGCATTCTCAAGTGAAACAGTTTCAAATCCTAGTGACTCTAGTTTCCTATGTGTTGTTTTTTAGTGGGGGAGGTAAATCCCCCACTGTGTTGCCAAATGGTCCTTTGGGGCTCCCTATGAACCAAAAAAAAACCTTCTTCCAATCCTGAATCCTAGCGCTTTCTCTAGTCTCAGGGCTGACAGATATTTGTGCGGACATCTCTCAAGATACATTAAAATCAAATTTGAATGGTTTGCAACATAACCTAACAAGAATCTGTTTTGGAGAACTAAAGTTATACACAATGATTACCTCCACTTTTCTCCTATAAAAGACGTGAACGAATAGTATAAAATCATTACGAAGTTGATTAATTCTTTGAAGATATTGCAAATTCAATTAAGAACTTAGTATGAGAATCACTTACCTTCACAAAAAATAACAAGAATGCCAATTTTTTTATTAAAAATGTTTTTTTTTTCCCAAAAAGTCTATACAAAATAGTATTTATACTAGAACAAATCTTAAGTCTAATAGAATATCCCTAATATATATGGATAAACCTAATAAATAATAATAATCCAATGACCCCGAATTTAAATAAAGATTCTAATATCTCTAAAAGACCTAATAATAATAATTAAAAGATAAATACAAAAATGGTGTAACTAATTTAAATAAGATTGAAGTTGTTTTTGTAATCTGCTGTCAAAATTAAACCTAATTTTAATCAACACACTTTCTCCAAGTACCATCTTTCTTAGGTACTAAAAGTATGAGAACAACACATGGACTCATGTTCTCACGAATATACCCCTTCGGCATTTACTTCTCCACATGCTTTTAAAGCTCCTTTGTTTTCTCAGGATTACTTTTAAAGCTTAATCTATTAGGAATAGCCAAACCTAATACTAGGTCAATCTGATGTTCCATTTCTATTATAAGCGACAATCCACTAAGAATTTTATTAGAAAATACATTTTCAAATTCTTGTAACAAAGAAACACTAACACTAGTAAAAAATCAAGTTCATTAGTGTTAAAGTATGCCTCCTTATACAAGAGTAAAATCATAGGCATATCAGAAAAATAAGCATGTGTAAAATCGATTTGTTTTGCATACAAATTAAGGTATTTCTCCACTTTTATTACACTTCTTTTCTCACATTTTCTTTCTTCTCTCCACTTATTTTCTCTCTACACTCGACTTTCCTTTTATTTTTATTTTGGTTGAAGCCTTCAAATTTGTCTTTAATGGCCAAAGCTTTACTTCTTGGTGTTCCACTCTCATGACTCACTTTATTATCGCTCAGCCTCACATCCTCACTATTATTTTGTAACAAGGCTTGTTCGGCTTCTTCTGTTTTCTTTAGATTCAACTGATGTTCATACATTTGTCTAGGTTACAATGGTGCAAGCGTTTATGTTTTCTCATCTTTTTCCAGTGTATATCTATTTTTAAAACAACCATACTTGGCCGTCCTATTAAATTGTCAAGGTCTCTCAACTAATTGGTGTGCAACATGCATAGGAACAACATCACACAAAACCTTATCCTTATATCTCCATACTAAGAATGAGATTAAAATATTATCAATAATCATACTACATACTTTATTTTTTATGTGACATGTAGTATGAAAGATATTCTCTTTTTGTTGCTTAACATTTACTTTACTAACCTGGACATTCAAAGATCTCCTTATAACCAATGATTCACCATTAACATCTTCAAGGGCTGACATGCTTTCACATTCATCATTAGCTAACTCTACTTCTCCATCATCTCTTAAAATCATAAGCTTTTTATTTGGACAATCCGATGCATAGTGTCCAATCCAAGTCCTTGACACCTAAAACATTTAATTACATTTATGTTTTTGCTGAGCTTTATTTCTTTCCTTTTCCTTTATTGTTGCAACTACTTTTTAACATACAAGGGTTCAATAACTTTAGATACTACTATTGGCTTTATTTGTGCATTACCCTCTATCTTGAAAATCAGCTTCCAACCCTGAGAGGATCCCAAATAACCATTTGGTCTTGCATTATCTTTTCTTTTCAATTGTTTTTCCACCTTTATAACCATATGCTCCATATCTTCAATTTCTAAATAATGTTGCAGTTCAATCACATTAGCAATATCTCTATTTAAACCATTTAAAATATAGTCATTGTGGCTTCTCTATCTTCAAAAACATTAGCTCGAATCATAGCTTTTTTCATCTCCTTAAAATACTCTTCAACACTTTTAGAATAATGAGATAAAGATTGCAATCTATTAAATGCCTTCCTATAGTGTGTCAATGAGTCTTTCTCCATTATGTCTCCTATCTGTAATAAGTGGATTCCACAAAATAATAGTATAATTAGTGGATTCAATTGCAACTAGTTTTACCTTCCTTTCCTCCAAATATCGACAACAATCAAATACAAATCTCATCTTTATCCAGTCCAAACAAGCCCCTGGATCATTCTTTCCCTGAAATATTAGAATTTTAAGTTTTGTACTATCTAAATTACGATCTAAATCATCGTGATTATCAAAATTTCTTCCTTGGTTGAAATTCTTATTTGGTCGAAATCTACAACCAATGGACGTGTTTCGTATATAGGATTTTGGTGTGTATAAGACTTCCTTCCATGATTAACTACATCATTCTCATTATCATCGTGGTTTTTAGCTACATTTTCATCGAGAGGAGAGAGTTATTTTTGTAACCTGCTGACAGAATCAAAGCTCAACTTCAAATGCATGATTCTCTTTCATCTTAATGAATTAGAAGGTGTGTCATATATCACTGAAAAGTTACGAATGTCTACTTTTCAATGTAATTGGAATTGCATTAAAAGTCTTTTTGTAGCTCTAGTTATGACCAAAACAATAGGAAAAAAAATCAAAATTAGTAGATTTGAATCTTTTTATTTTAAATTTTGTGTAATGTCTGAATGTCAATCTACAAGCTTTTCTTGAATATGAATTAAATAATCAGGGCTTGCACTTAATTATTTAATATTTTCTTCAAAAAATTCACCAAAAGCCCCTCTTTGAACCTTTTGGTTCCAAGTCTTATTACTGGATCAACTGGAACCTTTAACAGATCTCTTGATGACATTTGTTTTTGGTGAAACTCTCCTTTTCTTGTAAGTTTTGATACGAGTTTCTGGCTTTCATTGCGAGGGACTTAATTTTCTAATGTGCTTATAAGGTGGTTCTCAAAGTTGTGCCTGTTCTAGGTACGTGTATATTGGTTCTAATTTCAAATTTCTGCCCTGCAGGTGACACATACTGACTTCAAGAAGGCTAAGGAAAAGGTGATGTTCAAAAAGAAAGAAGGGGTGCCTGAAGGACTTTACATGTGATGACATTCTCGTTGTTGTGCTCTTGTGTTTTTGGATTGTTTATTTTCAAGTTGTTTCTTCTTAGACTCTAAATAGAAGGTTGTCTACGTGTGAATGAAGTGCTGATAAGATGTCTACCTTGAATTTATCAAAGGCATCCAACAACCCCCCTTATATCAACAGCAGTTATGGATGTTACACTATCACCAAAAAGAGCCTTGCTTTCTAGGTTACTTGCTGAAGAGTCACTTGGTGGTTTCTAGCAGTCCCGTAATGTACTAAAAGCAGCTAAAATCCAGTTCTCCTGTATAAATGTGAGATGGAAGCAAAGCCCCACGGTATATCCACTTTAATCCTTAAATACTGTATCTTTAGGAATATTAATGATGATAAAATATAGCAAGAGGTGGTGGTAGTGGTGGTACTTTCTTTTCTTTGTATTTGTGAAAGTTTTGATAAGATTTTAAAGTTGGTCGATTAAACAAGGATGTAGTTTTAATTTGTAGTATTAAGATAAATTAAGAGAACAAGGATAAAATAAAGAACAAAAAAAACTAGGGTGGCTTGTTTAGAACTCAAGTGAAATAGTTATATTAAGTCCTTATATTTTGAGTTGGCTTTGTTTTAGATCCTTTTAGTTTTTGAAACTTTAACTTTGATCCAAAAAAAAAATTTTATTTTTTTTTGTCTTTATGTTTGATAAAAGAGAGAAATTTATTGGAAATGGTGATCGATAGAAAAAATTGTTGGTTGGATATATTTTAACAATCAAAAAATTATTTTTAGTGTTAATAAGTTTTATTTGACAAAAGAAGTTTTATTGAAATATTTATACAGTTTATCTTGTCGAAAAAAAAAAAAAAATCGAGATGGAGAAATATGTTTTTTTTATCTAATTTGATCTTGTGCTTTTGGATTAATTTAAGAGTGCCTTGATTTGAGAGATTTGTTTATGGAGATTATGAGGGTGTTTATTATGTATTTTTAGGTGGAAATAAGTTGAAAATAGTTTTTGAATTAAAAAACCCTTGCCTGAACTTTTATTTACTTGAGCAATTAGATAATGTATCATTTTTATTTTTTTATAAAAAAAATACAACTTGAGCTAGGCAAAAGAAAAAAAAGGAAGCAAAGGCTAGGCGCATTGGCCCACTTATGCCCAGTCACCAGTCCTTTTTTGTCCTTTAAATGTTTTATTTTTAATTTAAATTGAAATGTATTAAAAATAAATTAGTTAAAATTTATTTTTGAATAAAATTATAGCATTCTTCTTATAATATTAGCAAACACTCTTTCTTTACATGCCATAATGATTTTTTTAAAAAAACAAATTTAGTTGGTGGCTTCTTTGCAAATGCCTATTCTGTATCGTATAATTAAATAAAAATAAATATTAAAAAATTTACTAAATCCAACCAAATTAATGACTTAGATCATGATGTTTGCAGGTTAATTAGGTTGACCTGGTTTTATCCAAAATTTGCTAATCTTAATATTTATAAAACAATAAGGTAAAACAACATTGTCTAAAATATTTCTTTCTTAAGTCAGAAGTTGCATTTGAACTCTCTAGGTTGACCAATCAATATAATGTCAACTCTAACCTGATTTAGTTTAAAACTCGAACTTAATGGATCTTTAGTTTTAATTGAAATTAATTAAGTGTATTTGGGATATCATTTAAATATCATTCCTTTATTACTTTATCTTTGAATAAGATTATAAATTATTTTTCCAATATTATAAAGTGTTTTTTTATATAGCTCTTTATGATATTTTTTTGTTAAATTTTATTCAAATATTTTTTTTTATGTGTGTCTATTTTTATTCATATAATTAAATCAAAGTCATTGGTTTTCGAAATCCAGCTGCTCAAGAGCTCTCTCTCCTCTATTTTTTTTTTATAACTTTCTCTCTTCTCTTTCAAGATCGAGGGACTAATACATAAGAAAATTAAAGTTTGGGACCTAAGTAAAAAATTAAAAAAAGACCAAATATTATAAAATTTTAAAATTAAAGGACAAAAATATAAATTTGCACGCTGTTGAACAATACACATGAGAAACATGTTGTTAGTTTTTGTGAATTTCAGTTTTGGTTCCTTTTCTTTTAGTTTGGTTTTCCATAACAATTATAAATCTTGTCATACAAAATTGACACGCCATCACCATGGAATATATATATATATATATATATATATATATATATATATATATATATATATATATTGCACAAAAGCATGATAGTATGCAACCCAAAAAGAACTAGAAAAATAATGAAAAAAAAACATAGCACTGAAGGACCAAATTGAAAAATAAATAAAAAACTTGAGTGCCCAAGAAAAGGGAATTTAAATACCAAAGTGCTATAAATAAAAAAATGTAAAACCTTATTCTTTTTTAGTTTCTTTTAATAGTATTAATAGATTTAATCTAGTTGCATTAAGAAAACAACATCCCATTGATAAAGGGTAAGATATCATATTTTTGATAGGTTATAATAAATGTGGGTGCAATTAAAGTTTATCTAAGATGATGGGTAGAATTGTAGTTTTTCTAAGCAATGAACTAAGTTGAGTCATGACTCATCAGACACTTTATTGTAAGACTTTGTGTAACAACCCGGCTTTTCAAGCCCAAAACAACAGTAATTTATATATATATATATATATATACTTAACACACATGGTGCTGGTAATCAGTGAACCTGATCTCTTACATCATCAAAATACAATCCATACAATCAACATTTCATTTAAAAGTGAATCTTATACAAACACGTAATATTATGGTTGCATGATTAGAAGTTCATATTAAAAATATACATACATAGACATGACTTTGCATTCTTATCCTACTAATAGCCATTATGAATTTAAACAAAAGGATCTAATAAAAGTTATACATTCAGTACATTGATTCATACAAAATACATTGTGATTTAGAATGCATCTACATGATTCCTTGCAAAAGTAGGATCCCCTGTATCGGGTTTCTTAAACATCTCGTTGGTGTGACATCCCTGCAGCAGTACAAAACATTTAAGAGAATGCAATTTCTTAATAATAATAATGGTAACTAAACGGTCTGGCAGTTAAATGAAGCATTAACATTTATAATTTCTTCATGTACTTGGTATAAACAGCTTGTAGAACATATAGATGCACCAATTTTTTTTGCAATCAACCATAATCTTAAACCCGGCTATCCTCTTAGGGCATCATTTGTTGAGGTTAACCGTTCACTCACCCCGATCATCCACTTCAGATGCCATTAGCCAAAGCTAATCAATCGTTCATCCCGGTCATCCTTTCGGATGCCATTAGCCAAATCTAATCATTCATTTGTCCCGGTCATCCATCCGGATGCCATTAGCCGAATCTAATCATTCATTTGTCCCGGTCATCCATCCGGATGCCATTAGCCGAAGCTAATCATTCATTTGTCCCGGTCATCCATCTGGATGCCATTAGCCGAAGCTAATCATTCATTTGTCCCGGTCATCCTTTCAGATGCCATTCGCTGAAGCTAATCATTCATTTGTCCCGGCCATCCATTCGGATTCCATTAGCCAAAGCTAATCATTCATTTGTCCCGGCCATCCATTCGGATGACATTAGCCGAAGCTAATCAACCATTTGTCAACATTTAAGCGTTCGACAATCTAATATCGGTTCTAACACAATATGGTAATATTCATGTTAAAGTATTTCAATATTCAACGTATGAAAAAGGAAAATGCAAGTCACCTACCTGCTCCACCTGTGG